>JAOYNU010106332.1:49774-131594 GCA_026745395.1 Tympanopsis confertula | reverse complement strand
CGACGACGCCTCGCACGCGGTGCGCGTACTGGCGCTCAGCTTCTTCCGGTCCCTCGCGGGGGCGGCGTACCTCATCACCGACGTGCTCGCGCCGCACTCGGCGTACAACCGCCGCTGGCAGCTGCACAACGGCGCGGACCCGGACCGGATGTGGACCATGTACAACGGCGTCGAGCCGGCCGAGTTCCCCGCCGCGACCAGCGAGCCCGGGGTGCCGACGATCTCGTTCATGGGCCGGATCGACCCGCTCAAGGACCTGCACACGCTGATCAGGGCGTTCGCTCTGGTGAAGAAGGAGATCCCGGCGGCCCGGTTGCGCATCTTCGGCGGTACGCCCGCCGTGAACCGGATCTACCACGAGTCCTGCGAGCTGCTCATCGAGGAGCTCGGGCTCACGGACTCCGCGGTGCTCGAGGGGCGCATCGGGAACGCCGTCCAAAAGCAAAGGCGCTTTGCTTCCGTGTCATCGTTCGCCCGATGGGTGTCTGCCATGGTATCCGGAGGAAGCATCCCTGCGTCCGGCCGTTTGTCGACGCTCAAGAGAGCCCATGAGACAGTCTAGCACACCTGCATCCCATCCAAAAGACAATTTAATTGCGGGCGGGAGGTCCAGGTGACATGAGGGGAAAGGCGATCGATGCATTGACCCAGATATCTACAGCACCCCGGTCGGCCTGGTAGTCAGGATCAGCAAACCTGTCTGTCTATCCCACGAACGCAAGATATCTATCTGTAGACTATGGAATATGGGCCAACACACTAAGGGTGTGCATTGCGCCGCTGCATGCAAAGCAATATGCGGACCACTATGAGTCAGAGCGGGCCAGGAATGGGAACAAGCATCGCAGAATGAGTGGGTCGATCCAGATCAATGATGTGCGCACCCACCTTGGTGACGTCGCCAGTTGCGAAGCGGCCATCACTGGCATTGAGCGAAGCCAGGATGTCAAGGCCACGTAAAGGAACCGATAGAGTATTAAAGAATAAAGAGGCTTCGAGAACCAGGCGCTCTGAGCATCTCGTGCGGTTGGCAAGCAGCTTTTAACTTTTGCATCACACTCTGCAGGTCTCGTCGGATCTAGCGAGTGCTATTTACAGCTCTACCAGTTTAGTTTGGGATCCAAGGGATAAAAAAACATGGGTAGACGCATGCCTCGCTAAGGAAAACGAGCAGAAGTTGGTGTGAAGTATCCACCCGGGCGAGCGGCACCAGGTCCCGAGATCACGAAAAGTAGGCTTCACATCAAGCGACTTGACCACGACACCAGCGTGAGTATACGGTGATATGCCACTTGAAATGAAGCCAGGGCCGGCTTTAGGAGCACCCGAGGGAGCGTCCACGGCAATCGGCCGTTATTTGGCCAAGATATGCCGTCTGCTTTGTTATGGTGGTGCGCCGATTGATGAGGTGTGGTTAGTGGGGGTCTCGCGACGCGACACCGTCGCCAGCCCGCCACACGCTGAACCCACGAAGGCACGTGCTCCTCCCACCAGGCATCCAAGACAAAGTCAAAGTGGGGTGGCCTCACCGCAATAGATAGTCCAGTGCATTCTTGCTCTTCTCTCTTCAAAATTTCCTTATCCCTTTTCCCGCAAAGGGCACAGCCTGCGGCACGACCAAATCTGTTTGCAGGCGATAAAACATAAACCAAAGAACAAGAAAAGCGAAAGTGATGCTGAACATCAAACACTGGAGGGGTGTAGGGCGTCTTGCGTTGATAGGTCAGCCGTTCCGTTCCGGCTTCCAGTGTCCCCGATCTGCTCCATAACTTGTGGCCTCTAGGAGGCCATCGATGCATTCTGCATGCCTGGGCACAACCCGTCTGCGTAAAAGGGTTCCATCGCAGTCGAGTCCAAGCCTTGGGCGTAACTGCCCCCAAGTCAAGGGCCTTTTGGATATTATATCATCCTCAATAACTGCGACTAGGACTTTCCGCTGACCGCCTTGTGGTGATCGGAAATTAAATTTAAGCTCACAGACACGACCTGCATCAGATCAAGTCCAATACAGTTCAATATGGACAATTATTGATGATAATATAACATCCTCCTCGATACACATCAACCATCAGATGACTCTGAAATTTTCATAAGTTTACACAAAATAATGAAACACGCTAAACCCAAAGCAGGCTACTGCGCCGGGACGGATTCCCAACCACCCCACCGGCTCAACACCGGCAAAACCACAGACCGCCTCACAGCACCATTTCGAGATTAGTGCTCCCAACATTATTTGTTCGCCAATGTACACAACTAGCGGCATCCATCCGACATCATCAGTCCACAGTGTGTTTTACGCCAGGTAAATGATAACTTTTGTTGCACCAGCCCGCAAAGATACTTGCTGGCCTTTCACAAGACGACCGGCCCATCAGCCTTGATATTAGCAAGAAAGGGTCCGCCATATTCCCGCCACACACACACACACACCCGTTCCGTCGGATATAAGCTCGAGATGAACGCCCAGAAGAACTGGAGCGACCGGGCCGATCGTGACCTGTTTTTCACGATCCTTCAGGTCAAGAACATTGGCGTCATCAGTGGCAACGAGTGGGCCAGCATTGGTAATGCCATGCGCATCCTCGGCTACGGTTTCACCAATGAGGGTTGCCGGTGAGTACGAACGAGCCTTTGGCTTTTTTTTATACTTTTTCCTTTCAATATCTCTTATTCTCTTATTCACTTCTTTCTATAGCAAATCCCAACCATGCAACCTGGCCTCAACGTTCCCTCATGACTTGTTATTTGACGCCAGCCATCCATCATCAAACGCCAGTCTCTAGATAGTCTGGTCTGGTCTATACTTACCAGTATTCAGGCAACACTTCCAAGGCCTCCGTCGCCAGCAGCTCAAGTCTGAGAGTTCCAGCCCGCCCGAAACCGCCAAGAGGCCTGATCCCGCCCTCAACCCCATCACTCGGCGTCCCGGCCCCGGCCGAGGTCGTCCCAAGAAGTCTCAGCCTTCCCAGTTGAACGTAGGCGGCGGCGGCGACGGTGCGAGCGAGTCACCCAGTACCCCGGCCTCAGACGATTTTGTGTCCCCGACCATGGCAGCTGGCGTGCACCACTCGATCTCGTCTCCGGTGCCGCCGCAGCATATCAACCCACAGCTGCCTATTGATACTGAGCTCACTGCATCCCTCACCCAGCACATGCCCACGATGCACGTCAACGGCGGTACCTCCCACCACCAGGCTTCGGTCCAGCACGCTCATCCTCATCATCATCATCACGTCCATCCTCAGGTCCCTCGGCATCTACATGCCGTCAGCCGCGTGCAGCCAGCCGTCGTCGACATTCATCATGCTACAGCTCCGCGCCTGCACCACCCTCGTCCGACTGACGATGACTCTGATGACCGCCATTCCCTCAAGCGCCCCAAGATGGAGAGTGAGCTTGACGACGAGACCGTCCTTGCTCTCGCCGCTGGGAGCGAGCCAGGTGCCCTGGACCATTACCAGTTAGCCAATAACATCATCTCTCTCCTACGCTGCGCTGCTGGATATATATGGCTGACTGTCCAACTCGTTCCAGATTCTCGGCATATCCCGATCCCTGAGCAGCAGTCACGGGCATCCATCGGCGTGCCATCAACTCACTCTCCTGCCTGCCCGCCAGGAATCCGGTGGGGGTTAATCGTGACCGGTAATCACTGTTTTTCAGCCTGCCCACCAATCACAAGGCTGGCTGTGTGGCATCGTATCTGTGTATCCGCCGTGTGGCGGGCAGCATGTTGAAGATTGTTTTATTTTCAAAAGAGAATACCACTTTTTATTTTCCCTTTTATATTATTTCCCGCAATATCTATTTCCTTTGGCTTGGCGCGGCGTCGTGTCTGTATCAAAGGTGGCCCCGGGTTTTTTTGGGTACTTGGTGGGATTATGAGGCCTTTTGTTCTTTGAACATGAATTTAGTTGGCGTGCTCTATATAGTAACTTGATCTATCTATATATAGTGTAAATATCACCACGGCTTGCATGATTTTGATGCAAACAAAAATACCCCTCATATACGTAGCTGCTATGGCGTATCGTTATCTGATATACAGTCCCTGACACGTGAAACGATCGCTACAGGTGCGGATATGGACCATTCCCAGGCAAGATGGGCATAACACATGCAATCGACATGTATTGCGGCATCCACTCCATCGTATCCGATTATATATTGCATATGTCAAGATGCAGCATCGATAGGCTTATCTGATTGACTTGGGCTGGATCCTTTTTGTCTAAAACATCCTTCCTTCACACGCCAGCACTCCTCAGCCATCATCTCAGTCTGTGTCCCCCTTCTTTGCTCCCGATCTGAGGGTTTGCCCCTGCCCTGTAAAGTACTGCTTCTTTGCCCCATTTGCCGCCTCCTTCTTCTCCTCGTCCTTCTTGACAGGCTTGATCTCGTAGCCGAAAAACAGTTTGTTCGGGCCCAGGCGAAGCGGCTCGGGGCCATCTCTCCTCTTGATTACGGGTGCTGCTGCTGCTGCTACTGCTGCTGCGACGCCATCGTTGGACTCGCCCGTGGGGACAGGCGTGGCCGGCTTTTGCGTCGAGGCCTTGCCGCTCTTGAGTTTCTGGCCCTCTCCGATGAACCGCGTGGAGGGTGTGCCCGCCGAGCCTGGCGCTATGGAGCTGTAGTTGATGGCCATGGCCATGGTGCCTTGTGGGTGGAGCATGCCTCCTGCCGGGACGCCGGCCCGCTTACTTGCCGGCGTGCTCGTGCCGCTGTTCCTGGGTTGCCTCTCGGGCTCGACGTAGCCGACGGGAGGTGCAAAGTCGACCGACACGTCCGTCTCGATCATGGAAACGCCCATCTTCTGGGACTCGGGCTTGACATCGAGAACAGCGACCGAATACACCTCGTCGTTGTATTCAAAGTTGAAGACGTCGCCTTTAGTGAGGGTAGCAAAGTTCCGGAACGCCTTCTCCAGGACCGCGCGCGGGTCGCTGATATCAAGGAAGTTGACTGACTGGGGCTGCAGGCGGACGAGCTTGGCGAGGTCGAGGGATGTCGTCCGCATCTGGATCATGTCGCCAACATCAAGCTGGAGTGTCTCCATCATCTACAAAAAGGAGCGTCGAAGCCACCCGTCAGAACATGTAAAGCCCTCCCTCCCTCTGATGGGGAACCGGGGTAGAACGAGAACGCGCACCCATTGCGGCAGGTATACCCTGCCCTCTTCGGCCACAAACTCAAGCACACCGCAGTGCGAGTGCTTGGCCTTTTCGCCGTTGATCACTTCCATCAGAAGCGGCCACTGCACATGCAACTTGGAGACTTTATCCAGCGCAGAAGGCGGGAGGAACACCTTGGAGCCGTAGTTGAGGTCCGGCCGCTCGGGCCCGGGGGCCATAACCATAGGGTAGCATCGGTAGAATTCGTCGAAGCGTTGTGTTGGGCGGCGGCTCAGGCGGGCGACATTGTACAGGTGCTCGGGATTGTTTGGATCCAAGGGAAAGCCTGGGCGGTACTTGTGGTCCATGCTATCAGCTGCGGATGGTCGCGGGATTGAACGTAGGAGGGGGGGGACGCACCATGACGACGGAGTATGGATGACCAACTTTTCGTTGATTAGAAGACGAGAGTCTGGAGATGAGTTAATAAATAATACGTGAGAAGAGAGCGTGATGACGCATGTAGGCACCAAGGTATCAGGGCACTTATATAAGCAAGTCACCCAGCAGTATTACGTTATCATTAATTTTCCTTCAACATCTTTGTGACTTTTCATCATTGACTCCCTATTCAAATGAGGCAAGCCTGGTCCAGTCATCTGTTCCAATCATCCTAAATTCAACGCCCTCCCCAAAGTAGCCGGCTTCCTGCCACGCCTTCATGACAGCGGAATCGTACGGGCCCTGCTCGTCTCCGTTATCGCGTCCATCAGTCCATCTGAACTCCCACGTTCTGCCCCCGGTTACAGATTCGTCGTCTGTCTGGGGTTGCGTCCGAGGCTGCCAATCTTGGCCCGTCTCCCGCCTATATGCCCTTATGAGCAGCTCCCTCTCCTGGTCGTAAATATCAGGGTAATCTCGAGAGAGGAGCTTATCTGCGGCGTCGGTGATGGAGGCGATATCCTCCTTGACGCGCTTCCGCTCCGGATCGTCGTGCTGCTTCGTGCCGTCGACATCTATGCCGCCACTGTTGTCGGCTGCCTTGGCCATCTTCTTGAGCTTCCACAGGGCGATCTTCTTTTGCTTCGGCTGTTGCTTGTGTTGCTTGCCCAGCCTGGCCAGCGCCTCCAGTGCCGTTTCGCTGCGCTCCAGTCGTGATATCAGCGCGCTCAAGAGGTCTTGCACGCGGATGTCATCATCATCCAAAAGCATTTTTACCGCCTCTGCCTCGCGCTTCTCGTGCGCCGCAGCCGCCTTTCTCATGTCCTTGCTGCCCGTCCCCTCGAGCCAGTTGTCAAATCTTGCGTTTGGGTCCGTTGCGTTGCGCACAAAATTGCCGGCTTCATCGAATTTGCCCTCAGACATCTCCTGTCGAAGGTTGAAGGCTTCCACCTTGGGCGCATTGACCTTGGAGCCGCCGAGGCCGACTTCTTCGTCCAATCCTTCCTCGTGGACTGCCAGCTTGGCATCCTCTTCGTCGCCGCTGCTCTCCGGCTCGTAATCGAGTCTGATCTGCGTGCGATTTCTGCTTGAATCATCTTGGTCGTCTATCTCGTCTGCGTCAAGGAACCGGACGGCCTTTTTTGCGCCAAAAGCCGTGGGGTCGTCGTCATGGTCGTCGTCCTTTCCATCCGGCTGCTGCTCGGCAAACATGTCGAAGTCGTCATGGTCGTCGTCGTCATCTATGGGAGGTTTGTCCGAATCTTCATCTTCCTCCCCTTCGTTGGCTTTGTAATTGTCCATCTGCGCGCCAAGGTCCCAGTCATCGGCCTTGAGCTTCTTCTTGCGCCTCTTTGCGCGTTCATCGGCTTGTATATTGATATTGTCGTTGTCTGAGTCGCTATCGTACCCATCGATGTTGACGGCTCCGCGCTTTATGGTAGCGGAACCGCCCAGGTCGGCCGCCAGGAGGTCGTTGCCTTCCTCGTCATCATCGTCCTCGGCCGTGGGTGCCAAAGTCGCGGGATTGCGCAGGTCGAAATCGGTCTTTGTGCCGTGATGGGTTCGTGCAAAAGTCTCACCTGCGCGTTTCGGCAGCGCGCGCGCGGTGTTTTTGGGGGCCATGATGGGGGATCTATCTGGTCGTGGATAAAAGGTAAAGCAGCAGCAGCGTTGTCGCAATAGCAGCCCATCGTCTGATCGCTCGCTTATGTAATTGTGCTTTCTTGGCCGTGATGAGTTTTTTGTGACGACATGCCAATTCTGATACTGGGGATAACAATGCAAAGCAGTCAGACAGTCGTGCTGGCTAAAGTCGGCTGTTTTAAAATATTATATCTATTCCCCACCCCTGAGTCCTGACCAGGGAATGAATAAATAAAACGCAAGCATATTTGCTTTGTACAAGGTAAAGCTGGAAGATGATCCAAGTTGGGCAACCCAACTGCATCCAAGGTCCTGCGCTTTATGGGGATTTGCCATCCGTATACGCCGGGGTTTTACGTATTAATGATACATGGCATAAATCGTGCCTGTAGATAGATAACCTGCCATGCAGTCTCGATTGGGTATTCACACAATGCTCCACAACCCCATCAGCTGAGATCCATCGTCTCGCCGTGACCATTTGTCACGGAAAGCTCAACGGCGCCGTCACGCCCGATGAGCCGCTTCTCCAGGTCACCAACGAATTTGACGCTCCTGGCCGGATCGTAGAACAGTTGGAAGCTGCGCTGCACATCGGCGACCTGGACCTGTTTTGCCTTGCGCTTGGCGCAGACAAGTTGAGATGTTGTAATGAGGTTGCTCGCGTAACGGAGGCCGGCCTCCTGGCCGATCTTTGTGAGCAGTGCCAACGCGTCAGGTGAGACGTCAACCTCCTCCTCCTGGGCGCGGATGGATAGAATTTGCCGGATTTGGTCGGGTCCGTAGGCGTGTGTGTGGATGATGACGACACGGTCGAGGAAGTCGAGAGGAAGGCCGTGGGGGCTACTGTAGTCGGTGCCGCGGATGCGCGAGTGGCCGCGGTTGCTTGCCATTATGACGATGGGGGCAAGGTCGTCCTCGAGGGCGCGGTTGATGTAGGAGAAGCATTCAATGTCCAGCATGTGGACCTCGTCGATGAATAGCACGCCTGGCACGATCTCGGCCTTGCCCTCTTCTTTCCACTCGCCGACCTTGGTGTTGATCTGGTCGCGGATCTCGCTGCGGATCTCGCCCGTGTCTCCGGAAAAGAGGGCGAGGAAGCCCTGCGTGCGCGAGTTGATGACGTCGATTTCGTGGAGCGAGACCGTGTGAACCGTCTCTCGGCGGTTCTGCAACTCGCCGTCGGGGCACGCCAGGAACTTGGTATCGGCACCCATGGCATCGTAGTCCCGCGATCGCGCATACGATCGGCCGAGCTTGGTGATCTTGCCCGATGACTTGTCGATCGAGATGATGTCGCCGGCCATGACGCGCTCCTTGGTCATGGCATCGATCATCTTGGCGCCCATGTCGTAAATCGCCTCCATGTCGGTCGTCTTGATGGTGAGCTTGCCCTGCTTCGCGGCGCCGGTGACGCTGCGGTCAATTTGGATCTCGACAACCTCGCCTTCCATGATCTCGCTCTCCTCCTTTATGCGAACGCCGATGGACTTGCGGAACGCCTGGGTAAGGGCCTCGGTCTTGGACATTTCGAGGGAGAATATTTCCGACGAGGCGAGCGACGTGAACGGGACATCGGGTCCGAGTGACTGGGCCATGCCCATGGCGATTGCCGTCTTTCCTGTGCTGGAACCGCACAAGGATATCCGTCCCCGTCAGCGTCGTTTTCCACAGCCAACGTTTTGGAATGGCGCGGCGTACCTGGGAGGGCCGGCGATCAAGACGGCGCGACCAGCGATCTTGCCGTCCTTGATCATCTGCAGGATAATGGCAGCAGCCTTTCTGGCTTTTTCTTGGCCCACGAGGCCCTGAGATGCAGCGCGCGGCTCGAGCGTGGTGCCATCGACGCCGAGGCCACGGATGTGGGAGTGCGCCGCGATGAGGTTGAGACCGCGAAGGTCCTTGGACTCGGAGACTGTGGCTATCTATTGGGGACGCATATCTGGTGGTCAGTTGTGGACTTGAGTGATGCCAAATAAAACATCCAGCTTACGGCGGCCATTGCGAAGAGGTTCTTGCTTGCGACACCAGGGCGGCGCTGACACCCCGAGAGCAACTGAAAACTTTTGGCGGGATTGTGGGAGAATTTACTAGGGCACTCGAAGCGTAGTGAATATGGTCTGGGGTCAACGAAAAAGGGTGATCTCAACACAGAGACTTCATGGGTGTAGGTTGCTTGATTCCTTGAAGAACTGGCAAACCATCTATGGCCCCCAGCTTATCGGCAATCTCCACGTGATGCCATACCTGGGCCTCTTTCCCACATACCTCTTATCCAGTGACCCCGATAAGATCCCGTAGTATTCTTTTATCATGTGTTGTATTGTTTATAAGGTTCCTACAAACAACGAATGTACCAATACATTACTCTACATGTTCTCTGCAAAAGAAGCAATTCATGTATTGTAGAATACGATATATTCTTGGATCCAATAACAACGTAGATAATCTATATGCACGGGAGGCATCGCTACACCAGCCTAAATCGTCCGTTTGTCGGGCTCCGTCTATAAAACCACAGTCCCCTCCCTCTATGTCTGCATTTCTTTATTAGCATCAGCATTTCATTTCGCCTTGCTCAGCCTACACGGTAGTATTCCTAGCGCAATCACCTCAAAGTACTAAGTAAGAGTGAATCCAGTACGCAAAAAGCAAAGTTTGACCGGGATGTGACCAGCTCTTGCAAGGCTCATGACTCATTCATCTAGTGGACAAAGAAGACGTTTTCCAGCCTTTTCCGCGTAACTGGCGGGTATAAATCAAAAGAGGATTTTCTTTTATTTTCTTTCCATCAAAATTATCGACACAGAATCGCGTTTGAGACGCGCTCTGGCCAAGTGGTTCATTCTTGAGGAGATAGTCAACGAATTATTAGCGGTTCCCATGAGTACAGATACCTGCCACATCTCCAGTTACGCCACCGACCTTCAAACGGAGGAAAATCCTGATCGTCGTACCTTCCTTCCTTCCCCCAGAAATAAGTTCCTCCCCACGATTTGAGACTCATAGGCTGCCACCTTTCTCAATCAGGAGCGGTAGGTAAGGCAACATTCCATCTGCATTTGACGTCCTCGTCCCGCTTACGCAGGCAGAACAGTATGCTTGGTAGCACTTCAAGAGGCTACTCGCGGCGCGACGGCGAATTTGAGCGCGCCCCTCCCCGGGGACCACGCTCACACGCATCCAGCTCATCCGGCCGCCCCGACCTGCCCCGCCGTCCAGTTTCACCTGGTGGTCGCTCCAGCTTGTCTCGTCGCTCAAGCCCGCCCCGTCGTGAGAGCTGGCACAGCTCTGACTCCCGACAGGATCGATCACGCAGTCCACCAAACTTTAGGTACGACAGCTATCGTGATCGTGATCGCGAACGCGAACGCGAATGCGAACGTGATTATGCCTACTCATCCACCAGAGACAGAGACAGACACCGCAACCCTGACTCTGATCGGGAACGAGATCTTCACCGGGACAGGGACAAGGACAGACATCGAGACACTGACAAGGACACCGACAGAGCCAACGTGATGGACAAGAGTTCAACCATGAACCTTGGCACCAGCAGCATTATGCCACCAAAGCCCAAGGGTAAATATGATATCTTCATAACTTTTTAATGGCTCACAGCAACTCTCCCTTTTATCGCGGCTTGGAGAAAACGAGATAACGGACGGATGCTGACTGCGGATGCCCATAGTGCCTGATCACATATCGAAACACCCCTCGACGTACTCGCCTTTGGACAGAGGTGAGGTGAGTAGACTTGATGCAGTCCCCACTAAAACCTCGAGCGATCTCCCCGCCAGCGTCCTCCGGCACAACTACTTTTCAATCTTTTGGAAACTCCAAGCAGATAACATTGAATCCGACATCAGAAAAAAAAAAAAAAACCTGGAGGACATCGGCGCCTCCAATCCCGAGTACGGCTTCTACAAGCGTGCCCATGATGATGCCGAGGCAGCTGCAAAAGAGAGCCTCAAAAAGATTCGACTCAACTATGAAGCCTCCGCAAGTGCATTCTGCGAGTCCCTCACCGCACTATCCACCTCAAAAGCCCAGGACGCTGCCCAGGAAGAGATCAAATCTCTGAGGCACAAGATATCTGATCTCGAAGCAGCGTTGGATGCCTCCAGAAGCAGACCCTCGGACGGTGCGCATACACCCACCCCCATCGGCACGTCGCTCAAGCCGTGCACCGACTCCAGTACGCAGACCAAAATCCAGGTCGAGCTCCAATCCATAGATGCTTTCAAGGCTGAGGAGACGTCGAGGGCGGAGGAAACAAAGTCAATACTTGACAAGTTTCGCATTGAACTTGACCAGTTTCGCAAAAATGCAGACGATGAAGCCGGCAAAAGACAGGCTCTTGAGGCCAAGGTCGACAAGCAAGATGCTCGCTATAAAGATATGGAGCAGAAGCTCCAACAGGCGTGCGCCGACAAGCACACACTGGAGGCGCAACTCAGGGAACACCAAACCGGTTCCAAAAACCTCTACGAGCAACTGGACGTACTGAATACCGAGTTCGACCAGCGTACAAGCCGTCAATCGACGGTTAATGGCACAACCAATATTAAACTCGACCAAATAACGTTGGAGTTTAACAAGCTGAAGGATTGGGTGGCAGACCTCAAAACATCTGTATCTGTGTTAGAGGAGACGGCTCAAAATCATCCAAGTGTGCCGGGTATCGACTTTGAGCGTATGCAGGAGGACCACGAAACCCCCGAGAAGACCACATGTGGCATCAACGATGCGTTGAGCGACGTTGCAGCGCTAGCAGGCATCGAAGCTCGTGTATCCGAAATCGAGAAAGTGATACAAGAACACACACAGACGCTGAATGACCTCGGCCCAGGCCGTTTGAAGGAGGACCGCGACAAGCTCCGCAAGGCCAGCAGTACATCGGCTCCTGGTGGCAAGGTTGGGACACGCGGGCTTGCTTCCGACAAGGCCGCTGCCGAACTCGCGACCGACAGTAGTACCATGACTGTTTCGGTCAAGAAAGATCTCGATATTGTCAAGGCCACGTTTCGAGACCATGTTAAAAGATGCAACAACGTATTTAACAGGATCGAAGTGCTCGAGAAAACCTGCACTAGGGATGTCAAGTTGGAGGGAGACCAAATGGAGCAAACGACAGAACTCACACGACTTGCGGACAGTCTGAGCGATCATTCGAGGGAAATAAACCACCTCAAAGAAGACCAGAAGACGCTCAAGGCAACAGTCGCGAGAGTTGAAATCTCCTGTGACGATCACTTGAGGAGATTTGGTGAGATTGACGAAAATCTCACAAGCATCAAGGACGAGCAGGCGGTTATCGAGGCGGGCCGACGAAGCCTGCTCAATAAGATAGCAGAACCGTACATCCTCGCTAATGATAGGATAATCGCAATGCGTGAGCGGGTCGAGTCGCTTGCCTCCAAGATAGATGCCACCGATGTGCAGGCGTTGATGGCGACGCTGAAGCGCGCCTTGGACGATCACAAAGACGCCATGGTACTTCGCATCAACACGCTTGTCGATCGCATGGACAACATCAGCACGCAGCCGATATGGGATATGGCCGTAGAGGCCATCCGCAGGCAGGCGCCGAACGATATCGGCAGGGTGATGAGGCAAGTCGATGGGCACCATCAGCGAATCGGCAGGCTCGAGGTGGAAATCAACGCCCTCCAATTCTCCTCTGATCCGCAGCAGGACGGCAACAGCATGTCTTCCAAGAAACGAAAGCTTGACACAAGCTCACGCTCTCCAGTCCCGACCTGACCTTCCTTGTGACAACCAGCGAGCACCAGGGCACGTATCCAGTGTATGCAGTTTTGAGATTCTGGACAATAGCTGTAGCGCCAGCGGGAAACTCGGGCATTTTCTTGCGTTCGTGTCGGTTTTACATAGCCATGAAGTCGTCGCGGCGGGGTGGCAAAATGAGTTGGGAGGTTTGGAATAAGTGACCTTAGGTAGGTAGGATCAAACAGAATAAATAGTGATCTGACATGCTCGGCACCATGTGAGAGCAACGTTTGATATCGGGGATGTAGTTGCGACAGCCAACCAAGTATCTAGATAGCATATATCAGTCTGAAATAAACATGAATAGCTTCATTTTTGGAGTATCCAGAACTGAGACTCGTATTGCTTTTGTTGCATTCAAAGTATCTAACCAGCAAGCCAACAAAGACAAAAAGACAGCGGCCACCAAGAACCGCGGGCTCAGGACAAATCATAACACATCATGTGCGTATATATATACGTATATTTATATATGTATATATGTATGTATGTCCATGGGATTCGACGTAAACGCGACTTGGTCTTTATTGAACCTTTTCTTAGAGCAAGCATCCGCACGCTCGATCCGCCAGGATGCCTCGCTTCGGTGATTAGAGAGACAAGTCAAGGTACCGTGGTCTGTCATCTGTCTGTCCGTCCCTCCATCCAACAAACGCCGTCTCGGACTCGCTCGATCGATCAATAGTATGTATCCCCCTCCCCCTACACACACAACAACATGGCCACGATCTCCGATGCCTTTCTTCGCTCCAAATCCAGTCCTAGTCCCAATCCCAGTTCCCATTCCTTCAATGCCCCGCCGAATCCCGAATCAACATGCCAGTCTGGCCGGGGGCACGGGCAGTGACAACAAAAGACACAGCTGGGGGCAAAAATAATAAATAAAATATAAATAAATAAAATCGGACAGCAAGAAAGCAGAATCAAAAATGAAAACATACACGATAGAAAGAGCGCTGCCAGCCACGGACAGGAGCTCTCCCTAAGCCAACACCGGCCTGTTTCCCCCGGTTCTGGCTCCTCCCCAATCAGACCCTCCTCGCGTTTGACAAGACCAACAAGAAGAAGAAGAAGCATGCATGTCCGTGGCGTGGACTTTTTCTCCTCCCACAGCATATTGGTCGCCCATTTCCCAGCATCCCAAACGCGCCGCTATGCACCATTCGCCATGACTGGGATGTCGAGGCTTGGCTCCCAGACGACATGCTCGTCGGCTGTCCATCTTTTGATGACCCTGAGCGAATTTTCCGCCACCTCGTCGACCGTGGTCCAGGGCCCGAGCCCGTCGATGCGCATCTGCGGTCTGTTGTCCCTCTGGGCGAGCGAGGAGAGGTTTTCCTGCGCGGTCCGCCATGCGATGGTGCGGGCCTTTTCAAACTTGACCAGGTCCGTGGCCGTCGAGGCGGTCGGGTCTCGGGAGCTCTCGGGGCCGCTCCAGCTCTCGGGGGCGGCGTGGCAGGACCGGATCCTCTCCTCGTGGCAGAGTGCCGACAGTTGGCTCAAAAGGGTGCGGATGACGGGGAAGGACGACGTCTCGTGCCAGCAGGGCTGTATGTAGTCAAGTATGCTTGTCCAGACGCCCGGGGCGGGATGGCGCTTCCGCTGGAACTCGCATTCGACGTGGGCGCGGATGCCAATCATGTAGGCCAGGACGCACTCAATGACGAGGACCACCCCCAGCTTCTTGTCGGATTCTGACAGGGGCTTGACGTCATTTATGCCCTTGCCACGCATGGCGTCGCGCTTGTGCTTGATCTTTCTGCCGATGGCCTGGTACCTGCTCGACTTCTCGTGCAGCAGCATGTAGGCCTTGGCAGCGGTGCCGTTTGTGGCCAGCCGCTCGGCAGACGGCGGCGCAGCCCTGGGCGTCATGGCATTGGGGTCGACGGGCGTGTGGGGCTGTGAAGTGTTTGACGGGATCCGGGACATGGCCGTTGCCTTGGCAGGCGTCGAAGGTGCCGCAATGCGAGGGGCTGGCGGGTGCGAGTCGGACGCTGTTCTGGGCCGCTTGAAGGTGGCTGTTTCTTGCATCGCGTCCGAGGCTATGGGCCGTTTTCTGGCCTGCGTGGCCGAGGCGTCTGCCGTGTCCAGACCGTCGCTTCGGTCTCTATGACCATCCGTATCGCCGTCCCTCTCTATCAACTCTCTGTGCCTGTCTCTATCTCTGTCCTTGTCTCTTTCCTTTCCCTTGTCCTTGTCCTTGTCCTTTTCCTTCTCCTTGTCTCTTTCCCTTTCCCTTTCCCTTTCCCTTTCCTTTTCCTTTTCCTTCTCCTTCTCCTTTTCTTTTCTATATTGCTGCATAAAGCCTTGGA
The DNA here is from genome assembly GCA_026745395.1 of Tympanopsis confertula. Taxonomy (NCBI): domain Eukaryota; kingdom Fungi; phylum Ascomycota; class Sordariomycetes; order Coronophorales; family Scortechiniaceae; genus Tympanopsis; species Tympanopsis confertula. The sequence continues at coordinate 116,293 of JAOYNU010106332.1, read as the reverse complement.
TGATGGGGTATTTTGAAAGCTTTTTGGGTATCTTGATGGTGACCAGCATCCGGTCCGCCTGTGGAGCGGCGGGGTCGTCGGGCAATCTCTTGCTGCCCATGTCCTTTTCCTTGGTGAAGCGCTCGAGGCCGGATTCGACGACTGGGGGCAGTGTCGGGGATAGGAGTGGTGGTGGTCGGAGTGATGGCGACTTGGGCCTCCTTGCGGTTGATATGATGGTGGGGTCGGCTCTCTTTAGCTTCGGTGCACGGTCGGCGCCGTCGTGCGCATCGTCCTTGCGTAATTTTTCTTTTTTGGCCGCGTCCTCGATATGTGGGGGGAGATGAACCGGCGACATCAATGGAGGCAGCAGCGAGTTTGATAACGATGATGCAGCAGCGGCAGCAGCATTCTTGGGCCCGGGTCGTGACGCAGAGGCCTGGTGGCCGTTGACAGAAGTGCCTCTGGGGCGATTGCCCGGAGAGCGATCGTTGCTGGCAGCACGGGAAGCATCCTTTGCTGAGACGCGTGCGGTGCCGTTGGGGAGGAGGGAGCCGGAACCAGCCATCTTATGACCGTCCTTGGTCCTGTCGTCGCGCAACGGTGTTTTGCGCGGAGGCGCATCGTCTCGGGGCGTGCGCGAGCGCTCGGCGAGGGCATTGATTTCGGGCCGTGACCGTTTCACCGGCCGACTGGTATCTTCGACATCGGCAGCGGGGCGTTTTCTTCTGTCGAGGAAGTCTGGTTTCCTGGCAGGCCTGGGGCGGGTGAGCCAACACGAATCAGCACGAAAAGGAAGTGGAAAAAGGTTCAATCGAGACAAAGAGAGAGAAAATGTGGCGCATACCCATCTTCCGTATATGATCCATTCCTGGGCCGTTGAGTCGCAGTCGCAGTCGCGGTGTTGCTATTGCTATTGCCATTGCCATTGCTATTGCTGCTATTGCTGCTGTTGCTGCTACTGCTGCTGCTGCTGTTGTTGTTGTTGTTGTTCTTTGCTGCATCGTCCTTGGGCTTGTTGCGACCATCCCTATCCCTGGTGGACCCGTCAGACCTTGGCGGGTCTCTTTCCCTTGTTCGCGACGGCGCGTCAGTGGGGCGTGGCGAATGCGACGTCTTCCTCTGCTTATCCCTATAATCGCTGAGCGACAGTTTCGTGATGGTCTTGCGCGCGGCCGAGGCTGCGGCGGAGGCAGGGGTTGTTGCGGCGGCGGCAGCGGTGGCCGACGACGACGACGACGTGGGCTTCGCGGGCTTGGGCATCGGGGGCTCCTCGCGCATGTCGTAGTAGGACCGGATGTAGACGATGCCACGCTCCGGCTCCGAGATCATGGTCATGTACTGCAGGCGTTGGAACTGGATCTCCTCGGGGGGCTGGCGTGGGTCATCTGGCCGAATCTTGCAGCGGTAGTTGAGGTCGGCCGACAGGCTATGTGGGCGCTGGGGTAGGAGATGCTGGGTGAGATGTTTGACCACTTGCGCCGCAGCATCCATCTTTCATAGCTTTGATTGGCATGCCTGGGCGAGCGGTCTCGGTTGGGGAGAGGAGGGATCGGAATTCGACGTCTGTCTCGCAGGCCCGACGTTGCTGTTCGCTCTAATGCGTTGGTGGAAGAGTGGGTACCTGGCTAACGTGCGACGAAGAACTTAGTCCAGGGGGGGGGGGTATGGATAAGTCGAGTTTAAAGGACCAAGATGGTGGTGGTCGGGTTATAAAGGTGTACGAGAGTTTGTTTTGGGGGGGGCGAAAGAGCTTGCAAGTTGTGTCTGAGCGTGTATGCGTTGTGTGTGTGTGTATTGTGTGTGTATATGTTGTATGTATTGTATTATGTTGTTGTTATTGTGTGTTGTGTTGTCGAGCGTGAGGGCAGAAGGCGCCCTGCTGTATTCGATGTTGTTGATGTTGTAGTGGGCGTTGTAGCGGGCGTTGTAGCGTTATAGTGGATGTTGGTGGGTAAGTAATTGCGTTTATACCTTATTATCGTAGATCTATCTATTATCAGCTTCTTTGTCCTGTTTGTTGCCTTGGCCCTTATCCAGCCAGATAGATACGATAGATAGATACAGCTCCGTTACTTGCACAGCGAATTCTCCCTGGGCAAATCGGGTACCGTACCTGGGCAATGCAGTACTTGCTTGCTGAATCCCACAAAGGGCTGCGGGCGAATGCCACGTCTGGTCGCTGGTATCGCCAAGAAAACAAACAGGGACTCAAAAAATATGAGAGTGGAACAAAGACGAAAAAAAGGTACGCCTTGCGCAAAGTTTGTCAACGTCAAACAGTAACGTGGGTGGGTAGGTGCCTGAAGTTGTTGTTCAAACGAGATTTGCCTGTCAGCGCTGATGCGTGTTTGACAACTACATGTTCCAATGGTGGAAATCAAAAGACATGCATGGTGACGGATCCAAGAAGGTGAACGAATCGTGTAGCCGGAGCTGGGTAGCGTGTGTTATTATTACTTAGGATTAGGTTCCGGATCGTGAGCAGGTTCACAGGGATTATTGTCATAGACAATAAGAGCAATACAGATAATAGAAAAAATACATAAGAAAGCTATATAGATGATAGGAACAATACAGAATAAAGTAATACAGATAATAAGAGCAACACAGATAATAAGAGCAATACAGAATAAGAGCAATACACACAATAAGAGTAATATATGAGCAATACAGATAATACGAGTAATACAGATAATACGAGCAATACAGATAATACGAGTAATACAGAATAAGAGCAATATAGAACAAGAGCACTACATAAGAGCATACCGAGACTTCTAAAATGATGGGAAAAATTAAATCCCATCTAACTCTCAATATCCAAATATACCCTTGGAGTTGCCTCCACTCGAATCGCTTTAAATAAAGTGTTGCTGAGACAGACGGCAGTTTTTACTTGGGCCATGCCAATTTATCACACATGCCGGAAATCGGCCAACACCTCTCATGTCTCGTGAAATTGTCCTGACGAGGCAGTTATTCTATTCATCGACGATTAACTAATCCGGCTGAACCCCGGTTGTGTCCTTAACCTCTGACAATCACAAGCTACCGACGTTCCTGTGCCATTTAAAGCCTCTCGAATCCCTGGACATGTCCTCGTTCCATTTTCTCTCTCATTTTGTTCTTCTTAGCATGGGCATATATCCCTTACTTGGAAGCATCGGCCTTTGCGACGTAGGCAAGGAGGTCAAGGACACGGCGGGAGTAGCCCCACTCGTTGTCGTACCAGCTCACAAGCTTGACAAAGTTCTTGTTGAGGGAGATGCCGGCCTTGGCGTCAAAGATGGAGCTGTTGGGGTTGCCGATCATGTCGGTGGAGACGACATCGTCGTCGGTGTAAGCGAGGATGCCTGCAAAACGGTCAGCACACGTCAGCATGGATTGATGCGCACGGCAAATCAAGACTCACCCTTGAGAGGGCCCTCGGCCGCCTGCTTGATGACGTTCTTGATCTCGTCGTACGACGCAGCCTTCTCGATGCGGACCGTGAGGTCAACCACCGAGACGTTGGAGGTGGGGACACGCATCGACATTCCCGTGAGCTTGCCGTTGAGGTCGGGGATGACCTTGCCGACGGCCTTGGCAGCGCCGGTGCTGCTGGGGATGATGTTCTGGGCGGCGGTGCGGCCGCCGCGCCAGTCCTTGGCCGAGGGGCCGTCGACCGTCTTTTGCGTGGCGGTGTACGAGTGGATGGTGGTCATGAGGCCCTCAATGATGGTGTAGTTGTCGTGGATGACCTTGGCGAGGGGGGCAAGGCAGTTGGTGGTGCACGAGGCGTTGGAGATGACGTCGGCCTTGCCGTCGTACGTCTTCTCGTTGACGCCCATCACGTACATGGGGGCGTCGGCCGAAGGGGCCGAGATGATGACCTTCTTGGCACCGCCGGCAAGGTGGGCCTTGGCCTTGTCGGTGGTGGTGAAGACACCGGTCGACTCGACAATGTACTCGGCGCCCGACTCCTTCCAGGGGATGCTGGCAGGGTCGCGTTCGTTGTGGAACCTGATGGTCTTGCCGTTGACGACGAGGTTGTTGCCCTCGTTTGAGATCTCGCCCTTGAAGGTGCCGTGGGTGGAGTCGTACTTGAACATGTACGCCTGGAGTCACATTGTCAGACATTGTCGACAGGAGTGGCCGGATGTGGAGGATTCTACCTACAGCGTAGTGGGGCTCGATGAACGGGTCGTTTATGGCAACGACTTCGACATCCTTATGCTCGATGGCATTGCGAAGAATGATGCGGCCAATACGGCCGAAGCCGTTGATGCCAACCTTGACAGCCATTTTCTGGGATGTCTCGGACTATGGTGGGTTGGTTTTTGTCAGCTCACGATGTTGGCGTCATGGCGGGGTAAAAAGCCAAAAGGTTCGCCGGGGGACGTGAAACCAAAAAGCTTCGGTTCAGTTCAGTTCAGTTCAAACGCACCTTTTGCAGTGTGAAGATCAGATAAGCAGATAGGAGCGACGGTTTGCGGATCGTAGGTAAGAGCGGTTAGTTGTCTTTGGAGGAGAGAGAAAGGAGGGTTGATGTTTGTAGGAGAATCGAGAGGGGTAATTGTACTTTTTTTGAGCTCGGCGCTAGTGAGGGGCAAAGCAGCCCACTTCCAGATTATTTTCTATTGGCTGCAACATCTGATAGATAATGGATATCTGATAGCCAAGAGGAGCTCCAAGACGCTACATATTTCCAGATGACACTCACTCAACTTTTTTTTCTCTTGGTAGGACTCCGGGAGTCGCCGACGTTGGATTCGCCCCACCGCTTACGTCTACTGGCACGTGCACGTGATGAATGGCTCCGGTAAGCTGAGATCATCTTGGTCATCTTGGCCACCCATGATAAGGCATAGCAAGGCTTGGTGGTGTATACAGGATTCTCGAATCGATGCTGTGATGCCAACACGACCATCTCAAGACTCGTCCCACATCACCATCACCTGCCCATCCTGACGCCATCTTAGATTTCTCAGCATATACGATAATGACCCCTAAAAATCAATGCGGTCTGGACGGTAAGGCTCCTGTACTTATCGTTGGTTCCCGCATATCCGTAATCTATTCGGTTGTCGCCGACAGAACGACGTATACGTCACGAAACCAAAAAGATCCGAGAGCGGGAGCGGGGTAACTGACTTGAGACTTGAGAGCAGGCATCTGAAGGGTCAACGTCTAATGTCGTCGTCAGACGGTGGTTAACAACCTCTAGGAGCGCCTGCGTCTGGGTTATCTTTGCCCTCTGCCAGCCTACATACATACCCCGAGGCCATCACGCCCCGTCAGCTGACCTTGGCTCGGATTATGGCTTCATCCTCCTGGAATGGCGATCCCGGGAATGAAAGACGGCGGCCACTCATATTTCACGGCCTGGTCGTCTCTTCTTTCGCGCCAGACACGCTGTCCATCCTGCCATCGGCGCTGCTCGCTGTGCTGCCATCAGGCAGAATCCACTCTCTGGCCCCCGTGGTGACACGCGACAAGGTCCCCGACTTCATCAAGACGCTTTTCCCCTTTGGCTCGTCAACGTCGTTCGACACGCCACTGACGGCATTCAGCGAGGAAGATGTCGTCTTCCTGTCGCCCGGGCAGTTCGTCATGCCCGGCTTCGTCGACACACACAACCACGCCCCCCAGTGGCCGCAGCGCGGGCTCGGCCAGGGAATGCATCTCATCAACTGGCTGGAGGAGATCACGTTCGCCACCGAGGCGCGGTTCTCTGATCCGGAGTACGCAAAAAAGACATATGCGGCGTGCGTGTCGGCGATGCTGCGCCAGGGCATCACCACGGCGGCGTACTACGGGTCCCTGCACGGCGAGGCGACGAGGGCCCTCATCGACGAGTGTCTCGCACAGGGCCAGCGGGCGCTCGTGGGCAAGTGCAACATGGACAGAGGGGCGCCCGAGTGGTACCGCGACGGCAGCGTCCAGGAATCCGTCAGAGTGACGCGCGAGTGCATCGACCACGTCAGAAAAGCCGACCCGGAGAGCGAGCTGGTGCGCTACGTTATCACGCCCCGCTTCGCCATCTCGTGCTCGGACCCGCTCCTCCGCAGCCTCGGCGACCTCGCCAACGAGAACCAGGACCTGCCGATACAGACCCACTTCGACGAGGCCGCCGGCGAGGTGCGTGCCACGCTGTCGCTCTTCCCGTCGTTCGGCAACGAGGCCGAGCTGTACAAGTCGTTCGACCTGCTGACGCCACGCACCATTCTTGCGCACTGCACGCGCATGACCGACCACGAGACGGAGCGCATCCGCGATGCCGGCTGCGGCATCGCCCACTGCCCGACAGCCAACATGACAGTCGGCGGCGGCTTCATGGCCGCGCCCGTGACGGCGTGGCTGCGCCGATTCCACATGGAAAAAGTCGGGCTCGGCACCGACATCGGCGGCGGCTACGCGCCCGGCATCCTCGACGCCATGCGCCACGCGAGACTGGCATCCTATGCCCGCGCGGCCATGGAGCGCGGCGACCAGCGCGACAGGGACTGCGCCGAGAGCGGACTGAAGCTGGAGGAGATGATGTACCTGGCGACGCTGGGCGGGGCGCGCGTTTTGGGGCTGGGAGCCGAGGTGGGCTCGTTTGGCGATGGGAAGAAGTTTGATGCCCTGGTGGTGGACATGGGAGAGGGCAGGGGCGGCATCGGCGCTCCGGTGGAGGATTGGGAGGACGGGAGGAGGGTGCTGGAGAAGTTTGTGATGACGGGCGATGATCGGAACATTGCAGCTGTGTTTGTGGGGGGGAGGCTGGTGGCGGGCAGCATGCCGGGGGGATGAGATGTTTTCTCTCTTTCTCTTTTTCCTCTCTTAATCTCATTTTCTCTTCTCCTCACAACACCTTCAGTACATAGAGATTATAATTGTAAAACGTACCATTGATTGGTGCTCGTGGTTTCAAAGACTGCTTCACTTCAGTGCTGTAGCCTTTGACGTCGACTACAAGTTCTTGCTCTTGCGAGCTTACACAATGCCGGCATGGTTCCTTTTTCCGAGTTCTCAAAGTTTGTGTGGCTCAAGTTCATGCAGACACTTGCTCGCTCTTTGATAGGGGGCGGACGAGGTGAACATTTGATATCTAGCTGTCTCAAATATTGTTTAGGGGGCTCAGGAACGCGTATGTACGCTGGCTTCAGGGTCACTATCGTGCAGGGCACGTCCGACCTCATTGGTATCCTAGCAAGTCACTTGTTTTCTGCACGATAGGAGTGCTATCTTGAATCTTGTTGTTTGGCCTCGATTGAGCTACGTTGGTGGGTGTAGTGCCAAGTGCCTCGACGCGTGTGACGGTGCAGGGGGGCACTACTCTTGGGAGAGCAAAGGAAGATAAATAGTAAGTAGGCATTATCATCAAGATTGTTCGGTTCGCCCAAGACCGCGCAAACGATCGGGCTACTCCTTCCCTTTTTCTTCTGGATTTGGTGTTGACAGTGAATGACCTGTAAATCAGGTCATGCCATCGGCCTACCGCCAGGCGAACCAAAGCCGAACCTATATCCTCCTGTAAATAAATATATATATAGCCAGTATCACAAACCTGGCCCAGATACTCACTCACTCGCACTCTACAACTTCTCAGAACCATCCTACCACCAACACGAATCATGAGTTCGCAGTCTTCTTCTTCTCAGCCGCCCCTCCAAGCCAGGGGCGGTGTCTTCACGTACGATGCAGATGGCTTCAAAGCCTACGGCTTCCCCCTTCGGCCCATCGCGGGCCACTGGATCCAACACCAAAAGAAGAAATGGATTATGGCGCAACTGACCCTTTACGGCATCTCGTTTGACAAGTACGAGACCAGGACGTCCCTCATCAAGACGCTCTGCGAGGCTCGCAAGGAGGGCAAGGTGAGTGGGAAACCTGATTGATTGATGCCCATCAGCAAACTCAAGCTGACACGTGGCGGCTGCGACAAAGTGCGATTCGCCTCCGAGAGTAATCGTGGCACTCCAACAAAAGCTGGCCGCCGAGTACTACAAGACCGTCAAAGAGACGCCCAATGTCCCCCCGGACGATGCGAGCTTGATGATTGCAGAAGCAAGGTGCCACCCCGGGACGTTCCTGGCCAAGCATTTTCTCGACGAACACGGCGATCCGGACCGTTCGAAAACAAAGGACGGCCTGGTGCTGCAGTCGCGAATACCTGGGCTCGGCGAAGCTGTTGCGTCCATCCCGGGTCTTGGAATCCGCGCCACCGACGAGTGCACCGTGGTGGCTTGGGAATCAAATCTGGACTCTACAATCGGCAGAGCCTTTGAAACCCTAGACTCCCGTCCGGGGCACCACGGTCCCTGGCTCGCAAGAGCCGAAGCCCAGCTTGACTTTGATAGGTTTTTGGCCAAGTACTTTCTCGAGGACGGCAAGCCTGCGCCGTGGAAGAAGGATCGCGTCAATTTGGGCCCGTTATTTACAATGACACCGGAGATGCTTGGGGCCATATCTCGCATCACTGGGCTGAATGTCTACCGGTCCACTGCAGACGGGGATGCCACCATCATCGGCTGGGAAAATATCAAGAAAGAAGCCAAGACAATGGCCAAAATCCCTCGGGAGACACTGTCGACGGCTCAAGAGGCAGCGAACCCCAACCATGGAGATGAGGGCCACCGCACCAACGAGAGCAGTGGCGAAGGCGAGGAGAACCAAGAGAACCAAGACGAGACCAACACGGCCGGCCATGGCAAAGATGGCACTGATTCTGAGCGCCACAGTGACAGTAGCAGGAACAATGGCGAGGCGGCCGACGACGCTGTGGTCTTGAAGGAGGAGGACGGCAACAGCAACAGCAACGTACAAGATGGTCGGAAGGAGAGCATCTCGAGCAAGTGTGTGAACAACGAAGAGGAGGAGGGCCATCAACTGATATTCGAGCCTCACCGGAGGTACATTACGAAGAGCGTTCAAACGCGTCAGGGCGTCTGGCCGTACGGGCTCTCAAAAATTGCCGGATCATACTTGATCCGATGCGAGAAAGCAAAACAGGGAGGAGACAGCATGGTGCTTGACATCCACGAGCATCAGTATGCCCACGGCTGGGTCGGCGCATTCGAGATCAGCGGCTTTCTCAAGGGGACCATGCTTCTGGCCGAGTCGAGGCACAGTCTCCGACGTCTTCGGGGGGAAGCGACCAAAGACACCAGTGACACTAACGATAAAATAAAAATAAAAAAAGACGACAAGCTACAACAAGACAAGAGTCTCGTTCGAAAGCGCAAGGCCGAGCAGGACCTGCACCGGGCCGGGGCCACGGTCCGGCGGCGCCGGCCTGACACACTCCACCCCGGCAGGCTCTACTTTGTGTGGGCTGGTCGCAATCCGGACTCATCCCTCATGGAGAAACCAGTCAATGATGACTCCCATTCCGGCCACATCGACTTTGACGCCTGGGGCTTCACCGGCAGAGGCAGGATGAAGTATCCCGAGGCACTGGGGGGGGGCAATGAAACGCTCGAGCTTTCAATCTTCAAGACATCTGACCAGCCCGGGGTCAAGCCTGAGCCGTGGGTGGCGTTTACGTGGGAGCAAATGGCCCTCGAGCTTTTAAAGACGAGGGGCAAAGGTGGGATGGAATGAATACCGGCGGGTCATGCATGTGCTTTAGACCAAAGATGATTGATAGATGGGATTATCAGGGGGATCTGTTCCGGATGGCGCGACAATGGGATTTGCATGTCACGCTTCTCGAGAGGCCGGCCCAACAGACCAAAGAGCAATAACACCACCGCTGCCGTTGGCAATGTGTTGTGTCTGCTGTGTTGTTGTTTGTTATTGCTATTGTCTCTGTTATATTGTCGTCGTCGTCGTCGTTGTTGCTGTTGTTGTTTGTTGTTGTTATTGTTATCGTCCTCGGCTCGCGGTCTTCTCCAGGCCGGCCCACGGCCCGTTTCGCAGCCCCGGCCAGCAGCAAAAGTCCATCTCGTCCTGAGGCCGTTATTGGAGCGCAAGGAGATCAGGAAAGACGAGTTCACCGTGTGTGCATACTGTGACTGCCTGGGTAGGCCGCTTAGACCAGCCACGAAGACGACCAGACCGGCAGACTAGCTTTTGTTGGGTTGGATCGCGGACGGATGCATACGCACAACGCACAACGCACAACACCATAGACAGGCCTGGCGTTTGTTGTGGAGGCTATGACGTTTGTGCTTTCATGAGTCATGGCGCGCCATCACATAGCTGAGGCCATGCGTGCTTGTGGCTACAGTTATGGAGACGGCGTCAGGTAAGCGGGTATCTGCGAGGATGGATGGGTGGAAGGGTGGATGGATGGATGGATGGTGGATGGTGGATGGATGGGATGGGATGGGATGGAATGGTATGGGATGGGATGGGATGGATGGGATGGGATGGCCAGCAACAGTTCGCCGACTGTCTTGCAATCGTTCTTGTCCGTCGCGGCAGCGGACATTTTCCTCATGATAGGAGGTTTGTCTCCATGATAGGACGTTTGTCTCCGTGATAGGACGTTTGTCTCCGTGATAGGACGTCTGTCTCCGTGATAGGACGTCTGTCTCCGTGATGGCAAGGCTGCGTGAAGCATTGCGCAGCCAGCTGCAAATAAACGAATCACGTGCTTCTTTGGGGGGGCAAAAGTCAGCTCGGCTGCACTCATCTTTTCGTCTCGTGGTAAAGGTGAGATGCGGAGCGGCGCTTCAGGTCGGCCAGGGATGGATACGCACATGCACATCCGCCCATAACAAGTCAAACTAACTAACCAACACAGGTCAGCCCGGTCGGTCGCATCTTTGGGACGACGGTGCGTACGGGAGGCTGAGAGCCAATCAATTGCTGCGAGAACAGTCTTGGTGATATCAACCTCGAGCCAACAACATGCATGCAACCATGCCTGGTTGGACAAGATGCGACGATGATGGTGATGATGGATGGATGGATGGATGGATTCAAATCACGTTGCGAGTCCTGGGTGGCCTCATGAGCTCTTGATGTGGTTGTTGAGGATATCAGAATCCTCCTCAACACCTTCGTCTGCCATCTGTCAGGCGGCGCCAACTGTCAGCCACGTCAGTCCATCCCAAAGATCTTCTCTCCGTCTTGATGAATCTAGATAGACCAACGCAAGGCCCGGCAACAACAAAACGAAGCGCACCACGCGACACGACTCATGTTGATTCTCTCTCGGCACCCCGCCTGGTTGACCAACACCTTGGACTCCCAAGTCCCGTCGTGGCCCCCATCCTTCACAACTCCACCCTCCACACACTCCACACACTCCACATTCCACATAATCCATCTCTCTCTTCCTCTGCGGCAACCCCCTCTTCCCCACCTCCCGCTCCCCCGATCGCATGACGAGCCTGGCAACGTTGCATCGAGTGCGTGCAGTGCAGTGCCAGGCTGCAGATCCCCAGGGGAATTTGGTTCTTGTCCTCACGGCCCTTCCCAGTGACTGCTTCCCTCATCCTGCTGCCCAACTCAGCTGGGCCTGGGATTCCACACGTACGCGTTGCGATGCCGTGGCCACCAACGCTGACCAGCCAGGCCACAACCTTGGCTCGGCTGTGAAGAAAAAAAAGTTCAAATAAAAAAAAATTCAAATAGGAGGACGAAGCTTTCCGTGGCCCGCCTGCCCTGCCGGGGCTCCGACGGCTGAGGACATGGAGATGGCATCCGCGAGACAGGGGTGTGCATAGTGGTGGGTTGGGAGGATGACGAAGGAGGGGACGCACGGGAGGGTGGGAAGGCTGGCCACCTCAACGCGCGCGAGATATCCAAGGTGAGCAACCGATAATGTGGGTGGATGAGTTACGTGCTTATTTTTGCTATTGTTTTGGCGTTATTATGGTGTTGTTAATAAAAGGCCCAGCTTTCCCCAATGTCTGCGCTCTGATCTGGTCCCGTTGTTGTGGAATCGCCTCGACGAAAAGACGTGCAGCAAGTAATATTCATACTCATTGATAGAAAAAAATCCTGCCTCACATCCCCATCGACTCATCATCATGTGTATCTCAGTATCTTCTCCCGTCATCGACAGCACGCAGCAGCAGCATATAAGAGCAGCAGCACATCCTTACCGAAGACCTCTCCCCCGGACCCAACCCATCAACCCCAATCATGCGGGCTACAGGAAGCGTCTGGACCTGATCGAGGGCATCCTGGCCCACTATGACCTCGAGGTAAGATTATGATCGATACTCCCCTCTCGTTCTGATGGACTTGGTTGCTGATGCAGTTGCATCCAAGGCCGCACGCATCACCCCCATCAACTACGACAGGCACCACAGGACCCCCTACAACAACTTCCTCTACCGTGTCGACCTGCTCTCCCCCGCCGGCCCTCGCGCCTTTGCGCCCCGTGCCCAGCAGCCATGCACCGCCCCGCCCTCGGCCGCGGGCGTCTGGTCCCTCATGGTGCGCCTGCCGAACGCGCTCTCGCGCGGACCGGACCTCACCGCGAACCGGATCCAGAACCAAGTCGCCGCCATGCAGATTGCGCGCGACTCGCTCGCCAAACGCTACCCGTGCACTCACCTGGCCCGTCTGGTGCCGCGTGTCTTTGCCTGGCACGCCGCCGGAGGACCGCACGACTCGGGGACAGGATGGATCGTGATGGAGTACCGTGCGGGCGAGCCGCTCGACGAGAGCTTTGCTGGCATGGCCTCGCTGCAGCGTCGGCTCGTGCTCGAGGAGCTGGCCGACGTCTTCACCGCCGTCCAGGGGGCGGCGCTGCCGGAGGGCGTCGACCGCCACGGCGCCCTGGCCATAGCCCCCAATGGCCAGATTGTGAGCGCGCCGTGGGCGTCGTGGCCGACCTACGTTGGCTTCTGGGCAAGTCGCATGCGGGCAAAGCTCGGCATAACCGATGGCAGCACGCTGCTTGACGGGTGGAGGCCCCGGGGCATACGGGCAAAGGTGGAGGCGTTTATCGACGAGGGCATCCCAAATGTTCTTGACATGTGTGGAGTTTGCGTCGATAGGCTGGCCCTTGTACACGGCGATATCAGTGAGATTTTTTTCTTTTCTTTCTTTTCTTGTTTATATATATATAATATAAATACTGACCCCGTGCCCCAGCGACGAGCAACTTCCTCTACGATCCCATAACCCACCGCCTCACCGCCCTGCTCGACTTCGACTCGGCCGTGGTGACTCACCCGGCACACGAATTCCTCACCTCCCTCTCCGACGTCGGCGGCAGCTCGCACGCCCACGACGGCGACCTGGCCCTGCGCGCTGCCGTCCTCACCGGCTGCTTTGACCGGACGCAGCACCCGCCTCGAGATAGCGGCAGCTATAACAACAGCAGCAACAACAACAATGATGCGTGGATAATGGCACGGGCGTGGGACAACGCACTCGCCGACCGCGGCGCCACGCGCCCTTGCGACGTTCAGGGCGTCGTCGCCATCGAAGCGTTGAGGGAGGTTGAGGAGGCCATCTGCCCGCTCTGGGTCGTTTCGGAGAGGATGAACAGGGTCAGGAGGGATCTGTGGCGATTGGGTGCGGAAAGTACCCTGTTTGGGAGACTGGAGCGCATGAAGGTGGTCACTACGAAATTCGACCAGCTGGAAGAGAAGGGGGGAGAAGAAAAGATCAAAGGGTCCAACGAAATGGCTGGAAATGGGATCAAAAGATTCAGTTGGCTGGTATGACTGGAGTATATAATTATCGCAATAACCAATGTGGCACCGAAACTCGCTCCAATGTTGACAAACCCGTCGTGTGTGATAGCATGTTTGCTTCCTCTTTTCTTGTTTTTTATTCATCATTAAAACATTTGTTCGGCCGGATAGATAAGTTCCCATCCGACCTAGGCCTCGATAAATAACACAGCAAGACGTGATACCATCTGTCTGTTAAACCCAGTAACCAGTCTTCTTTTTTATAGATAATCTGCTCAAGACCCAATTCATGTCTTGAACCTACAAGGTCGAAATACCTATGGCACACATGATGAATGATACAGCATGCACAAAAGCACGAGGGCAAGAGACATGTTGGGCACGAGATTAAAGAGGAAGATATGAGAGAAATGCGTACTTGAAGCCGGATGGTACTCGCGCCATGGTATGCTTGCCAGTTATGTAGTAAGTGGTTGCGCTCAAGTTGGTTCGAGTTGATTTGCACATGGCGATGGGCCGTCTCCGGAATCATGGCGAGGACTTTCCAGGAAGGATGCCAGAGAAGGCAGACGACCGTGACCGTGATGCCGCCCTCGAAGCCTGCAGTATGGCAACACAGCAACGACACGGCCGGACGGCTGTACCATACGCACATGGCTCGAGGAGATAAAGGACCACATGATCAAAGCACACGATGAGGTCATCGTATTGGCCAGTGGTTGTGCTTGGCTGAGTCGTTCGTTGGCAGCGCCTTGCACATGCGATCGATCCAGAATAGCAAGGGAATCTGCACGTCATGCCCATCAACCAGTCCACGTGGTTGGTGATGCATATCCAAAATGCCTAGGAAGCTGCACTCCCACACACCCATGCTGTGATCATCATGTCCAGGAGGCATGGACTTGCCGATGATGCTGCTGCTGCTGCTGATGACGATGATGGTGCTGTAGGATGGCCAGGGCGCGTGACCCTACGGTCCAGGCAATAGCGGAGCGATGGCTGTAGGCCCCGAGACGAAAGATGGACCCAGGACTACGGGCCGGTCTCTCAGCGGGGCCGAGAGCGGGAGTTTAATACAAACTCTGGCCCGACTCTGCCCGCTCAAGAGGCTGGGTCGGCCGAAATCAACAAGGGAAACTTTAGATTGGCGATGCGATCCCCAGAAACGTCAAGTCAAGCCTTATTGATAACAGGAGCATCCATGCTTCGACGCCAACGCACAGCCCAAGAACAGGCTCCGCGACATGGGGTAGTTCATCCTTGGCTCGCCTATAAGGAGCCTATAAAAGACATAATAAGCATCGCGCTACCGAGGAGGTGCAGACATTGGGAAAATCAGGTGACGGTGATGCGCAGCCGATTTTGGATTCCTGTCTACCACTGTAGTTACGTAAAATGCTACGCTATGACTTTCTCTTATCTTGAAAAAAAAAAGATCTGAAAAGATGAACGCAGTAGCGAAAAAGACCACACGTTCGTGGTTGAGGCCTTTGGCGATCGATCGTGTGAGATTCCAGCCAGCATAACGAGCATGTGATTCCTTCGCATCTGGTCACCTGTTTAGGCAGGGTTATCAGATCAGGGGTTCAAGCTGCTGGAAAAGAGCACGACATGACTTGGCATGCTGGATCCGCCGTGGCTTGATCAAAATGAATGATGGGCAAGTCATCAGGCCATGATGGACTTGATAACGTCCTAAACCTAAACGGGGACTCGCTTTGCGGGGGAGGCACAGCTAGGAAATAGCCCGGAGTACATAGAGCAAAATACTTGCTGAACCAAACGCCCACCAAGAGCGAACGACGAGGCTTGCTGATTGAGAGCTTGCTATTGTCCCGCCATTATGATAGCCATTATGACAATTATGTGGTGGTGTGGTGACAGCATGGAAACGGGGTCAGCGTGATCACTTTGTTCGAACCCTCCAAAAGGAGGGAAAAAAAGAGAAAAAGGCTGAGCCTTGTGCTTTTTTTCCTTCACAGCCGGCCGAGTAGGCGACCTGACTCGGCCCAAAATGACCTCAGCATAATCCGTCCTGTGAATATTTTCCTTCTTGTTCTTGTGTTTTTCTGTCTTGTTTTCAAATCTTCTTTATCCATCCCAACTCTACGCTATTCCTTTTCATTACGCTATCCCACTGCGCTATCCCACTGCGCTATCCCACTACGCTATCTCACTACGCCATCCCACTAACGCCAATCCCATCCGCCACCTCCACGGGCTGCCTGCCCGCCCAGATACCATCCAACTCGAACTCCACGTCGCCGAACTTGGACTTTGCCCAGAACCCGTGCGTCCCGGCTCTCGTTTGCAAATCCCATCCTCTTCCGACTGCCCTCAACTGCCGAGTGTCGAGGCACTTGCACCGCCCGGAGGGAGGAGGTCCAGGTTATGACTGTCTCTGTGCGTGTGTAGGCACAAGTCGCAGCCCGACGCGCATCTTGGCTTTTTCGCGCTCTGGCGACTCGCTACTCCAAGCCTCGCCTGCTCCAAGCCATCCCATCCCGCAAACTCAGACATAGGACAGCACACATAACCTCCACACAATCGACACACGGACGAACATCGGCAGTCTCGGCCCTTGGCCTTGATGCGTCCGTTCCCCTCCCCTCTTGGACCATATAGCAGTAATCCTTGGTATTACTTAAGGTATTGTCTATTCCCTCATCAGACTGCTTGCGGGATATCACCACCACAGTCCTTCTGCGTCCACGCGGCACTTCTTCTTCTTCGTCGTCGTCGTCCTCATCATCATCATCATCATCATCTTCTTATTATTTCCCAACATTTCTCCCGGTGTGGACTTTAAACACAAGTCGGATGAGGGAAGAAGAATCCGCAGCAGCTTTCCTCGCCACGCCATGTGTTGGCACACGAGGATACTCTACAAGGCCTCTTAGCTCCACCAAAGCCCTTTATCCTTCGAGCCCACCACCACACCCACACCCGTACATCATGCCGTCGGGCATATCAACAACCCTCGCGCAACAGCCGCAGCCCGCCCGACGCCGCCCCAGCCCGATCCCAACCAGCCGGCCCACCTCGACATGTCCGGTCTGGCCCGAGTTCCATCACGCCCCCGTCGACGAACCTTTGCCCGTCAGGGAGCCCTTTGGATGTAGGTTTGGCTTTTTTGTCTTTTTCATTTTAATTCTACAAAAGCCTAATTTTTTTTAAAAAAATTCTTAATTTTTAGTTATCTTTTAATTTTTTTTATCAAATATATATTTTTTATCAAATATTTTTTTCCCAAAAAGTTTCATCTCTTTTCTCTCTCACTCTTTCTTTTCTTACTACTCCATAGTTCGCAACTGACGTGCTATCAAACTCTTCCCCTTAGACATGTTTACGTTCACGGCCGAGTCCCCCAAACTAGATCCCCTCGGCGAATCCATCCTCAGCGATGCCGACAACAAGGAGCTGGAGAGCTTCTTCACCACCATTGCCGAGAACCCCATCAACTTTGGCGGGTGCGTTACAGATTCCGACCTGCTGAGCATCCCCCCCGAGTTCATGGCCAGCACGACGTCATATGACCCCCCCACGTCGACGTCCGAGTCTCATGAGATCATGTACGGCCTGGCCGGTTCTTTGGACTGCGACGCCTTGCAGCGGCAGTCGGAGCCCCTCGACTCGCCTCGCCCGCACCAGCAGCTCCCCCTCGTGCCCTCTCCTGCTCTCCAGCCCACCCACGAAGACCTCGCCGCCGCCGTCTTTCTGCACTCGCGCGCAACCAGCGTGCGCTCGCCGCACACCCCAGTGTTCGATAACATCAACTCACCGCACCGCATCCTGGCTGCCCAAGTCGTCGACCCCTCCCCCGCCCCTACTCCGCTCCCGAGACACCAGACAATGCAGGAATTCCAGCAGGAGGGCTGGAGGGGGGACAACAACCACCGCCACCACCACCACCACCAGCACCCCGACGAGAATGGCGAGTACAGACCACCGCCCGATGACAGCATGCTTTGGGGTCCCTCCAAGCGGCCGCCTTTCGCACACCCGCTGGTTCCGCAGGTTCCGCAGTGGGGCTCGGACCGGTCCTTTGCCGATAATAACATGCTGCCGTTCGCCTCGCCCGCGAGCAAGGAGCCGCTGCCCGAGACGCCTGACGGCGCCATGGCGGCCGGCGCCACCCCTTTCACCAGCAGCACCCTCAGCCTGAGACAGCCGGCCATATACTCGTCCTCGTCAAGTCCAACCAGCACCGACTTCCCTCGAAGCGTCCACGCGCACAGCAGAACCTCGTCACAGGCCCTCTGCCACGACCTCGACTCGGATGCGCCCCCAAAGAAGAGGCAGAAGAGCATGTCAATCACCAGCGCGCCCAGGACCAAGCCCGACGTGTCCAAAGTCTCGTCCCCGACCACGACGACGCCCCAACCGACCAAGAGACCCAAATCTGCTTCTGCTTCTGCTTCTGCCTCTGCTTCTGCTTCTGCCTCTGCCTCTGCTTCTGCTCCCGTAATCGGCGCGACACCACCGCCAAAGGCGACCAGCAGGCGACGGAAATCGTCGGCATCAACTCCGGGAGCAGCAACCGCCAACAACAACACCAACAACACCAACAACAACAGCGCCAGCAAGCGGATGAACCTGACCAGCGAGCAAAAGAGGGAGAACCACAACAACAGCGAAAAGAGGCGCCGAGGAATCATACAAGACGGCTTCTCGGGGCTCCAGGACCTTGTCCCAGGCCTGTCCGACGGGGCGTACAGCAAATTCTCAAAGCTCAAGATGACGGCCGACTACATCGAGGAGCTCGTGGCTGAGAACAGGAAGCTCTGGAAACAGCGCGACGACCTGAGGGCACGCCAGGGACTGTCCCCGGTGCCTTGGGTGGAGGAGAAATACAACGCCCGAAACGGATGACGCATGTGATACTTTTGTTTGTCTGTCTGTCTGTCTGTTTGTCTGTCTGACTGTCTATCTGTCTGTCT
The DNA here is from genome assembly GCA_026745395.1 of Tympanopsis confertula. Classification (NCBI taxonomy): domain Eukaryota; kingdom Fungi; phylum Ascomycota; class Sordariomycetes; order Coronophorales; family Scortechiniaceae; genus Tympanopsis; species Tympanopsis confertula. Next base: position 97,800 of record JAOYNU010106332.1, on the reverse strand, counting down.
GTTTGTTTGTTGGCGTTTGCCATCTTTGGGACAGTCTTTCCGGAAAGCATAATCTCCATGAGCGTCGGCCATGGGATATTGATGAGCAGCTATGACATCAGGCACGGCGTTGGGCGTTGCTCCGGGATCGTGTTTTTTATTATCATCTTGCACGTCTGGTCTTGTTGGCCCGGTGCTGACTTGCACTTGCAAGGCCATGCGTGAGTTTAAAAGCGAGCTCTCCACGGGGACTGAGAACGGGGCGTCGTTGGACTCAGTGGCGTCGCTCAGCTTGGCACACCGTGCTCGAAGCTTGACAGAAGGAAAGTCATATAAAGGGACGGCATATCATGGGATAGGTAGCCCGGTTATGCAGTAGCTATAGCTATGCCTTTATAAAAATAAATAATACCACAGTAATCCCAGTAATGCATACAGTACACTTGCAGATGATATTCTTTGGAGAGTTGGAGAGGCTTACTTATCTGCCTTTGACAGACTGTATATTATAGTATAATAACAAGTCCATCAGACGACTTTGGACCCCAACCGCCCTGTCGACAGGAAGCCCGCGCTCCCCATCTCGCCTCTCCACCCCACACCCATGATGCCGAACATGACGCGCCCGTCGGTTTCGTGCGCGCCCTTTTCGCTTTCCTCCGAGATAACAAAGCATACCTGCTCAACCTCGCCCGGGTGCAGCAGGGGCCTCAGCACGCCGTGGGCCACCATCCTCTGCACTTCCTGCGTGTTGGCCTGCTGCTCGTGCTCGCGCCCGAGGCCCGTCCGCGCCACAGCATCCCAGTTCAAGTCCTCGTACACGAGGCCCGGGTCGGTGTCCAGAAACACGCGCTCCAGCTGGACCGTCTCCTCGCTGCAGTTTTCAAGCTGCGCCTCGAGCACCCATCGGCGCCGTTTGTCGGCGGCCCCCTGGCCGCCCGGCAGGGTTCCCACCTTTGTGCGCACCACGAGCGCCGGCTTGCACACGAACTGGTACAGCTTGCGGAACGTGCGCGTGCGCCCGCTCGTCTCGGTGGCCTCGTAGTAGCTCACCGTCACGGCGAGGACGTGGTTCCCTTTTTCCTTGAGATGGAACGATAGCACTCTCTGCAGAGTGTGTCCGGGTTCAAGGTCGACGCCGGCACTGGTCGCTGATGATGATGATGATGATGATGTTGTTGTTGCTGCTGTTGTTGTCGTAGCTGCTACTGGCTTTGCGTCATCGTCGTCGTCGTCGTGGTGTTTGTCGGGATGATCGTCATCTTTATCTGGCGGCGGCGGCGGCGGACAGCCAAAGAGGTCGAGCTTCTGCGCGACGCTGGCCGCAGGCGTCTTCATCTCGGCATCGATGCGCACGTCGCGGATCTTCTTGGTCGTCCTGGACACCACCACCCCCTGCTGTCCTCCGGGGGTGGAGAAGACGCCCGCCATGCTTGCGGGGATGATTGTGGCCGAGGAGTCATCGTCGTCGTCGTGGGCAGCGTGGCCGAGCACATCGTTATTCGCGCAGAGGGTGCAGCTGAACGTCTCGCCTACGTACGTGCTCCCGAACGAGGCTGGGAGGTTGAGTATCGGGCTCAGCACAAACGGGTCCGAGTTGGTGTCCGGAGGCGAGGGGGAGGGGGACGGGTTATCGGTTGACGTGGATCGTGGGCGCGGCGGCGGGTATGCGAGTGATGCCAGGGCCCGGCCGTTGTGCGAGGCAGGCTGCTGGGTCGTCGCCGATTGCGATGGATATGATGGCGGCTCAATCGGGTACTGGAACACGAGAGATGGGCGGGCGAGTCTGATATTGGGGGTCGGTCAGGTCAGAGCAACTTGGTTTGGTCAAGTCTTGGTGTGTGCATCGCTCACTCACCTCAGGACCTTTAGTGATACCGAATGAGGCTCCTTGATAGGCTCCGTCGAGGAAGGGAATCTTTGGTGGCTCATACCTGGAAGCAGGTGGTGGCATTACAGTTATGGGTAGGTTGGTATCTTTCTATCTATCTGGATATTATCGATTCCTCAATGGCCGTACAGTGTCAAGTCAGTGTACACACTGTGTGAGATATCAATACCTCGGTTTGCTACCAAAGAGGAAGAAGACTTGGATACTCAGCTGCGATAGGAGTCGCAGGCCCGCCACCCATGCACATTCGCACTCACCATGCAGATGCTACGTAAGACCTATGTAATCCCACTTGTCCGCGCTTCTTTTTTTTCTTTTCTTTTCCCTCCCTCAATCTATCAGCGGCAATGGTTCCGACGCCCTCCAGCTCTCTGCGAAAGAAAGCCCTGCATTCGTGGCGTGTTCTCTACAAGCCGGGAGGAGGCGGGACCTATGAGACTGGGTTAGAGAGGGGGGCCCTCACAATCACAATATGGCCTGTGGCCTGTGACCTGGGGGGTGCTGCGTTTCACGTACTGCGTTGAATCCTCCAGCGCCCGGGGCTGGTGGAGGAGGTGGAGGCGGGGCCGAAGGAGGTGGCGGAGGAGCCGCTTCAGACGGCGGAGGTGGCGGAGGTGCCGATCCCGAGGCGCCAGGGGCAAGAGGCTGCGCAGCCTGCTGGCCTTGCGAGGCCAGGTAGCTCTGATACCATTGGTAGTACCCGGCATAGCCACCGTACGCTGCGTACGGGTCGGCTCCGCCATAGTACTGCGCGTACTGAGCCGCGTAGTCGCTCATGTTGGTCGGGGCGGCGGTTGCAGCCGCAGGGCTTCCGGATCCGGCGTTCGCTCCGTGGGCGCCGTAGTCGTTGCCTCCATGGTACGGGTTCTGCCCGTACGACCCATTGCGGCTGCCGATGTTGTTGTTGCTGCTGTTGTTGCCGCCGTGGCCGTGGTACCCTCCGTGATAGCCACGATCACGATCACGGTCCCGGTCCCGGTCCCTGTCTCGGTCCCGATCCCCTCGATCGCCACGATCTCTGTCGCCGTAACCACCGTAACGCGGCGGAGGCGGCGGCCGCTTCTTCCATTCCTCGTATTGGTCCTTGACGTTGAGTATGAGGTCCTCGCATAGTTCCCTACCCTTGTCGACCATGTTGGGGTCTGGGCCGCTGCCAATAATGTTAGATTCCAACGTCATAAATTCTGTTGTAAACCCGCACCCATGGCGAATCGGATCGTTTCACGAAAGAGAATGAGAGAGATATATATAACTCACGTTACGTGGAGGAACATGTCCTCGTCGCTTTCTCGATTGGTTGCTTGTTCCAGATAGCCAGAGCCACGGCCCTTGATTTGCACACGACATCCAGTCTCTTGCTGGATATGCTTGACGTACTGGCCGCCGTGACCGACAACTTGGGCCCGGAGGTTGAAGCCCGGCACAGGCTCAATATCAATCGGTATCTTTTCCTCTTTCCATTTCCGCTGTCACACCATGTTAATTGCCAACAAACGCAATCGTCTCCACGCGCCGAGATACTTACTTTGACAAACTCCTCCTCGTCCCGCCTACGGAAACGGCGTTCGTCAACGAGATTTGGCAGCTCCTGCTTCATGAGATCTTCGATCTTCTCTACAGCCTGCTCGAGGCCTTCTTTTGTCATGCTCGTTATGTGAAGGTACAGGGGCGGGTTCTTTTATATATATATATATATATTGCGTCAGCAACGGCCCAGCATTCATATCCTGGTACTCGAAGCGTGCGCGACTTACCGACGCCGAGGCCATGGTCTTATCCGGATAGTAACTGCCGCGAGTTGTAACATCTTGACAAGTCAACCTTGAGTCCCAAAACAGTTAGGGTGGGGATGGAGGTGGTGTGCGTACCAGCGCCAGTCAACTCTTTAATCTAGATCACGAGGGTCGAGGTCAGCAAGGGCCAGAGAGGGATTCCTTGTGCGAGCTGTCGCGCCGCCAAAGTAAGCATGACAACCTCGACGCCAGGAGAGAAGTGAATTGCCGGAAAGCACTGCATAGGTTTCTGTCTGGGGTGGGCAATCAGTTTTGACTATTACAAGATTGTAATTACCATTTTTTGAGTGGGCCCCTTGGTGAGGGTATATTTGTTGCGCAGGTCGTTGATCTCGATATCCTTCATGAAATCGCCGTCGGCCATGTAGATCTCGCCGTTGATGGCGGGCGCAACTGATGAAGCGGAGCCGCTCGTGTTCGAAGGTCCCGTCGGTGGTTTCGTCGGAAGAGTGGAGGATGCAGACAAGATGGGCGGGACGTCAACATGTTGAATGCCCTTGCGAGCCTGGAGCTGGGCATTGATCCTTGCGGCCGCGGCAGCTACGCATGGAAAAAAAAGAGGAAGAAAAAATGGGTGTCAGTAAAGAAAGGGCGAGCAGTGGAGGAGCAGCATCTTCAAATACCTGCAGCCGCGGCAGGGTCCTCGGCGGACTTGTCCCCATCAGGCGAGTCTTGCCTATGGGGACTGCGCTCTCGATTGTTTTCGGGCCGGCGAGTGGCCGGCGAGCGGGATCGGCGGTCGAATCGCGAGGGTCTTCGCTCTGGTTCTGTCTGGTCGAACCTCGACCGTTTGCGACGCTCGGGGTCGTCCATGATGTCGTTTGTCGGTGTTGATGGGCTTGAAAAGATGGATAGGATGCTGACGTTGAAAACAATTGTTTCCAATGTAAAAGAAATATTTCAGGTCACGGAAAGCCTGCTTCAAGGCAGCTTGGCCTTTTACGGTGATCTCGAAAAGGGTCTTTGGAGAATGGCTGGGCAAGGTTCGCGACCTCCCTTGTCGTTTGGTCCACCAAACCAAGTTTGGGCGGTCGGCAGAAAAAAGACCAGCCGTTGGGCGTACCGACGCTGACCGCCGAGTCGGCTAAACCAAGGTAGAAGGTTGAGACGCGCCAGCAAACCGTCACAGCACCATCATTAGGCGTTGGGTTGGGTGATTAATATATCGGGGATATTATTCCTTTTTTTTTGCTCGAATCAAGACCAAATGATCGCAATCTCCATATTGAAAAGTATGGTGGTAATCCTGAGTCGTCGACTCTGTCAGCCAACCAGAATCATAGTGTCTATCTGGGTTCCTCATCAAGTCCTCCAATAATATCTACCAAGCTTTGAAGACCGTGAGGATATATCTGGATATCTACGAGATGGATAGATATGTACAACAATCGTTCGTTAAATGAGTGGCGTTTGCGCAATATATCTGCCAGTCCGCGGTGAAGACCCCGGTGTGCAACTTACGGTGCACCCCCACATTGCTATAATCCGCGCCCCGTTAATGTGATTTTTCCACATCGTCCTTCGTGACTCAGATCTCTAGCCTTTTCCATATAATCTGTGGACACTCTCCACAAGAAATACCATGGCAAATCTCCGGCCCTTGCTGCGTCCCTTCGGACGTAGCATTGCCGTCGCTCCCAGGCCGACCGTTCTCCATCTCGCGCGCCACGTTTCAAGCACCTCGAGCTCGACCTCGGCCATCGCCTACAAGGCCATGCGCCGGCGCCAAGCCCCTCTACCTGTCAGCGACACCGCACCGGCATGGTCCGCCCAGGCGGCCGTGTCCAACATTCTCTACGAGACCCCGACGCCTTCGACAGCCCCTCCGAAGCGCCACATCCTCAACTGCCTCGTCCAAAACGAGCCTGGTGTGCTCTCGCGCGTGTCGGGAATCCTGGCGGCCCGCGGCTTCAACATTGACTCGCTCGTCGTCTGCAGCACCGAGGTCGAGGATCTCTCGCGCATGACCATCGTCCTCACGGGGCAGGACGGCGTTGTGGAGCAGGCGCGCAGGCAGCTTGAGGACCTGGTCCCCGTGTGGGCTGTTCTCGACTACACCAACACGTCGCTTGTCCAGCGCGAACTTCTCCTTGCCAAGATCAACATCCTAGGACCCGAGTACTTTGAGGAGCTTCTTACCCACCACCGCGAGATGACGACCGACATTGGGCATGCATCCGAAACGTCGCAGGAGCGGTCACTCGACGAAACGGCACTGGACTTTCATCCCTCCAAGCTCGTTGCCAGCGAAGCCCTTCGTCACAAGCATGAGCACCTCAAATCCATCACGTATTTCACCCATCAATTCGGCGGCAAGGTCCTGGATATCAGCACGACCAGCTGCACTGTTGAAGTGTAAGTTGTCTCGCTCCGGTCACGTGAAATTGAAAATTTATTACTCACCCGACTTCTCACGACACAGATCCGCCAAGCAGAATCGTATTGATTCATTCCTCAAACTTGTTTCGCCATTCGGGATTCTTGAATCTGCGCGTTCCGGCTTAATGGCATTGCCTCGGTCACCACTCTACGGCCCCAATGATGAAATCATGCACAAGGAAGCGGACGAGATTGTTGATGCGAGCCAGCTTCCTCCCGGGTAAATAGACTGACGCTTATATGCTCATAAATACATACATACCATGAAAGTCGACCCGATAACTCATTCCCATGCCTTGGCTCGTTAATTCTCTACGGGAAATATGTGAAATTGCCATTTCCACTCCCCCCTTTCGCCTTTACTGAGGCGAGAAACTCCCTGACGCCCCGGTGGATATCACCTTTGTTGAGGATGAAAGCATCAATAACGGCTACGTGCGGTTAGCATGCATAATCATGGAGAAGAAGAAAAAAGGAGGGAAAAAAAGAAACATACCCATAGCAGACCAAATACGATTCTGAGCCTCGTTGAGAACACAGGACCTCGGTCCATAAAACACCTCGTCCGAAACTTCTTCCGGGTGCCGAGGCAGGCAGTGAAGAAATATCCAGTCCTTCTTCGCGCCGCCCCTCTTTGCTAGTTCCTCGGTGACCTGAAAGCCCTCAAACGCCTTCATGCGCTTATCAGTCTCGTCCTCCCACCCCATTGACGTCCACGTATCCGTCACAACAACGTCAGCATCTTTCAATGCCTCTTCCGGCACGGTGGTCTCCAGCAGCTCTCCGGGCGTATCTGTGCTCCGCGCGCATCCCTTGATGATGTCTCTCATGTAGTCTGGAATTCCGTAGCCGGCCGGGGCTGCGACGCTGATCTTGACGCCCGTCATCACGGCCGCGCTGGCCAGATCGAAGCACACGTTGTTGGCATCTCCAACCCAGGCGATCTTCCTGCCCTCCAGACCCAGGGTTGAATCAGACGTTGACTTGGGCGCCAACGCCGCAGTCAAGGATTGGAAGTCGGCAATCGTCTGAAGGGGATGATAATCCGTAGAGAGCGCGTTGATCACAGGAACACTTGATGTCTTTGCCAATTCCGTGATCTCAGAGTGCTGGTGTACGCGAGCAAATATGCCCGACACCATAGTAGACATAACGGCTGCTGTGTCGTGTGTCGTTTCGTTGACCTGCCAACACCGCGCGGTCAGCACATGATTCCAAGACGGCCGCCGGCCATTGGACGAACAAGCATACGCCAAGCTGGATATCATCCTTGCCCAGGAACATCGGATTGCCGCCCAGAAGGCCTACCGCCGTCTCGGTTGAGAGTCGAGTTCGGGTGCTACGCTTGCTGAACATCATGGCAATCGTCCTCCCCCCTAGAAACAGGCGCAGGCCGGCTATCTCCTGCGGCGGGTGCTGTGTAACTAGTGATTTGTACGTTTCGGCGTTGCGAACGAGAGTCGTGAATTCAGCAGGCGTGAGGTCCTTGATGCCGAGAAGATGCCTGACACCGGTGGGTGTCGGAAACCCCTTGGCGGCCAGGCGCCGCATTGAAGGATGCATTTTGTAAACTTGTGATGAGTGAGTTAGGTAACTATGGCTTCCCACGTTATCCTCGGCGATTCCGTAACTATCCTCCGGACCACTTTTTCTTTCCTTTTTTTTTCTGTTTTGATATGGGACCGGCCCGGCTCGCTTCACCGAAAGAACCTGTGGAGTAAGCAAGGTGAGGAAGGCAAGGTGAGGATTTCTTCCAGGTGAGCAATCGTTGACCGCCTTCCAATTGCCCCTCCCGAAAGTCGGAGCCAAGTTCGCATCATCATGCGTCCGGATCGTTCCCGTAGTCAAAAAATATTCTTTGTGACTCATTCCCCTTCTATTTAACTCAACTTGGCACCTTTCCAATCTGATCTGGAATTAGTCTATCCAGCTGGTGTTCTCTTTTTTATTTATTTTTTCTTTCTTTCTTGCATCCAACATTCTGCCACTATTGACCCCACAATGGTCGAGCTCCCAGATCCCACCATTGACCTTGACTGGAGCGGCTATGTCGGCGCAATCCACGAGATATTCCACAAGAACGCGCTGGCCCACCCTGATAGGCCTTGTGTGATCGAGACCGAGAGTCAATGGTAAGGATCGGCCGTCATACGCCCCCCGTCAGTCTGCTGACGGTTAGACAAGGTCACCCACCAAGACATTTACGTACCGCCAGATCGATGAGGCGTCCAACACCATTGCCAATCACCTGCACGAGGCTGGCATCACCAATGGGGACGTTGTCATGATCTTTGCTCACCGGTCGGCTGAGCTGGTCTGTGCTTTTATGGGAACTCTGGTACGGCGTACTGCATCCGCATCCAGTGCCCTGCTACATGTTGTATAAGACTGACCAGGCTTTCCAGGCTTCTGGAGCTACAGTAACAGTTCTTGACCCTCTATACCCGCCACAAAGGCAGCAGAGTTCGTACCCTATCCTCCACTCCTATCCTCCACTCCCCCGCGCAGTTTGACTGAGTGGAGTTAGTATATCTCCAGGTTTCCCAGCCCAAGGCCTTGCTTTCCATCAGGAAGGCCATAGATGAGAATGGGTAGGCGTCTGGGATTCTGGAGGCTCTCCCTGAGAGGCCGTTGAACCCGCCATGACGCTTTCTTTGCTGACAAGCTGAAACCAGTCCTCTTGCCCCTGTAGTACAAAAGTACATCGACGAAGAGCTCTCCATCAAAACCCAAATCCCTGAGCTCCACTTCGATGACGCTGGCTTTCTGTTTGGTGGCGAGGACGAAGGCCATGATATTTTTGCCAGTGTACGGGACAAGGCCTCGTCGCCTCCTGACGTCCTTGTCGGCCCCGACTCCAATCCAGTTTTGAGCTTCACTTCGGGATCTTCGGGAAAGCCTCAACCGGTGCTGGGACGCCATTACAGCCTTGCAAGGTACTTCCCTTGGATGGCGAAGCGCTTCAATCTCTCGTCTGAGAGCGTGTTCGCCTGTCTCTCTGGTATCGCTCATGATCCCATTCAGCGAGGTAAGAGATGGCTTGCCGATATCATCCACCATTTACTGCCGCCCTGCCTAACATCGGAGGCCAGACATCATGACTCCCCTGTTCCTGGGCGCTCGGCTGCTCATCCCGGCCAAGGATGACATCCAGCACGAGAGGCTGAGCGAGTGGATGAGCTTGTGGTCGCCGTCTACAACTCACCTTACCCCCGCCATGGGACAGATCCTTGTCGGTGGCGCAACCGTCAAGTTTCCCTCCCTGAAGCAGGCCTTCTTCGTCGGTGACGTTCTCACTGCCCGGGACTGCAAAGCCCTTCGCAAACTGGCACCTTCGTGCTCTATAATAAACATGTTTGGTTCGACGGAATCCAGCCGCGCGGTATCTTACTTTGAAATTCCCAGCGCCGAAGAAGACCCCAAGGCCCTCGACTCCGTTGGGGATATCATTCCCGCGGGCTGGGGGATGGAAAACGTCCAGGTCCTGGTCGTTTCTCAAAACGATCGCACCAGGCTGTGCAAGGTCGGCGAGGTCGGCGAGCTGTATCTCAGAGCGGCTGGCCTGGCTGAAGGCTATCTCAACGAGCCCGCCAAGAACAAGGAGAAGTTTGTGGACAACTGGTTCGTTGATACCGCCAAGTGGGTGGAAGCCGACAAGGCCAACGACAGAGGCGAGCCGTGGCGCAAATTTTACAAGGGACCCCGTGACAGATTATACCGCACAGGAGATTTGGGTTGGTACCTCCCCTCGGGAGCCGTTCAAGTGTCTGGCCGAATCGACTCTCAGGTCAAGATCCGCGGTTTCCGGATCGAGCTCAACGAAATCGACGCCAATCTGAGTGGCAGCCCCCTCATCCGAGACTGCAAAACTCTGGTCCGGAGAGACCGTAACGAGGAGATGACGCTTGTCAGCTACATTGTTCCCGAGATCGCCGAGTGGAAGCGATGGCTGGAGGCCCGGAATCATGAAGACATCCAAGACGACGGTGTTGAGATGGGATCCAGTGTGGTCTACCTCAAGAGATTCCGCCGTATACAGGCCGAGGTGCGAGACCACCTCAAGTCCCGTCTGCCGGCTCACTCGGTGCCCTCCGTATACATCGTTCTGCAAAAGCTCCCCCTCAACCCGAACGGCAAGGTCGACTATCCGAACCTGCCATTCCCCGACGCAAGTGAGATGACGGAAGACGCTTCGGAAGAGGATCAGAAGAGCTGGGAGGCCTTGTCCAAGACAGAAAAGACCGTTGCCGAGCAGTGGTCGACCCTGATCCCAGGCCTCAACGCCAAGACTATCAGGTACGTGGACAAGAAGAAACAGCACGGCTCCACACTACAGATGCAGACCAGAAGCTGACCAGGCCCAGGCCCGATTCAAACTTTTTCGACTGCGGCGGCCACAGCCTTTTGGCCCAGCAGCTCCTCCTCAACATGCGCAATAATTTTCATGTTGACATCACCATCGGCGTCCTCTACGCCAGCCCAACTCTCGGCGGTTTAAGCACCCAGGTGGATCTTCTGCACAGCGGCCGGGCTCTCACAGTCGACAAGGCAGCCGAGACCGCCTACGCCGAGTCGCTCGACGAGCTGATAAACACACTTGACTCGAGGTACCAGAGCGCAGATCCGGACGCCCTTGGCCCATCAAACGGTGCCACGTTTTTCGTCACTGGCGCCACAGGTTTCTTGGGCGCCCACCTGGTCATGGAGATACTGAGCAGGGAGAACACCAAGCTCATCGCGCACGTCCGTGGTGTCAAGAACCTTGCTTCTGCAAACGATCGTCTCACGAGATCACTCAGGGGCTACGGTCTGTGGCAGGACTCGTGGGCCGACAGGATCTCCTGTGTTCTTGGCGACCTGTCCGAGCCCCGTCTGGGTCTTGACGATGCCGGCTGGAAGCACATTGCCGAGACGGTGGATGTTGTTGTCCACAACGGGGCACATGTCCATTGGATTGCGCGCTATGAGCAAATGATGAGAAGCAACGTCCTTTCCACTATTGACGCAATGACGCTCTGCAACGAGGGGAAACCCAAGCTGTTTTCCTTCGTGTCGTCGACCTCAACTCTCGACACCGAATACTATGTCAATCTCTCTGACATGCAAACCGCAACCGGGCGCGGAGCAGTGCTCGAGGCCGACGATATGCAGGGCGGCCGGGTTGGCATTGGCACTGGCTATGGCCAAACCAAATGGGTATGCCGACTCACTCACCCACTCACCCACTCACTCACCACGTGGAGAGAGGAGGAACCGTCAAGCTAACAGTTCCAAAGGTATCTGAGCAGCTCGTTCGGGAAGCTGGCAGGCGCGGGCTCCGAGGCGCGATTATCCGTGCGGGATACGTTCTCGGCAGCCGCCTCACCGGCTTTTCGAATACCGATGATTTCCTAATCAGGTTCTGCAAAGGATGTGTCCAGTTGGGGGCAAGGCCACTCATCGTCAACTCGGTGAATGCCGTCCCCGTGGACCACGTCGCCAAGGTCATCATTGCTGCGGCTCTGAACCCGCTTCCCGGCGTCCACGTCGTCCACGTGACGGCGCACCCGAGACTCCGCATGAATGAGTTCCTCTCTGCATTAAGCTACTACGGCTACGATGTCCCCGAGATCGACTACGAGGAGTGGAAGACGCGGCTCGAGGAGTTTGTGTGGGCAGGGTCCGTCGAGAAGGATCACGAGCAGAGCGCACTGATGCCGCTGTTCCATATGGTGACGTCGAACCTGCCCTCGACGACGCGCGCCCCTGAGCTGGACGACAGGAACGCCGTGGCTGTGCTCAAGGCCGATGCTGACCGCTGGACGGGCGTCGATGATAGCGCGGGCGAGGGTATAACCCGCGAGGATATCGGGAGGTATCTGCGTTTCCTGGCCGAGATCAAATTCATGCCGTGGCCGACGGTGCGAGGACGCGAGCTGCCGCCCATTGCCGCCGATATTGCGCAGGCTCAGGCACTGTGGGGAGTGGGTGGTCGTGGCGGCGCGGCTTAGAATGCCTCTGCAGAGTATAGATATGATAGATATGGATGCGTTTGCGGAAAAGTATGCTTGAATCACTGTTATTATTATTATTTATGAAACTGCTGCTGGGATTGATCGTATTGTATGCCTCATGTTGTGGATCGTATTATGTCAGCATCAGGTGAGGTCATATTTATGCAAACGGAACGTAATCATCACAACACAGCAATTCCATCCATCCAGTCTTCCCTCGCAGTTGGGAGGTCTTGTCTGTGTCTTGTGTGTTTGACTGCCCGCCGACAATGCCTTATCGGCCATATCGAGACAGGAACCCCCAGCGGAAAGCTATCACCAACTTTTGGAGGAGGGACTCCTTCAAGAAGCGACTCGAAACCATGTCAAATCGAGCATCACCATCAGCATCACCACCGCCAATGCCAGAGAGATCAGATACCAGCGTCAAAGACTCGGGCCCCCATAACGACGAATTTGACGTCGCGTCGGAAACCACTCCTTTGATCGCGGGCTCCTCGCAGCAAACGCGATACGACGGCGAGACCGACCAAGGCCCTCCTCAGACTCCACCCGTCTCAGATCCCGGATCCGACACCCTGGTTGTCCAAGGCCTGCCACCCAAATCGAGAACCAGATGGCCATCGGTAATCGCAGTCATCTTGCTGACACTCGCCTGCATGCTCATCCTGTTCGTCGGCTTCATCATACCGGACCGAGTCAGGGAATATGCCGAGAAGGCCCTTGTCGTCGAACCGACGAACCTGTCCCTCGAAGCGATAACAGAGAACGGCGTGCGGGCCCGCGTGCAGGTCAAATTCCGCCTTGATGGCTCCCGAGTCCAGGACCAGATGACGCGTGGCATCGGCCGCGCCGTCACGTCCATCGTCCGCGAGCTCGGCACAGATGAAACACTGCTGTCTGTTTACCTTCCTGATTTTGACGGTGCGCTGGCTGGGACCGCAGTGCTGCCACCTCTTGCCGTCAGTGTGATGGACGGACGAGGGACGCAGCTGGACATTGTCACAGAACTTGCGGCCGGTAATGTCGAGGCGATACGGGCTATCGCGAACAGGTGGCTGGAAGGCAAGCTGGATCACCTCCGAGTCGTGGGAAAGGCGCACGTTCCCGTGAGGTCGGGTCGCATATCGTTGGGCAACCATTCGGTGTCAGAGACCATGGTCTTTGAAGGTCGGGCTCTCTACCGTTCCTTTGCTTCGCTGTATTTTGGAGAGAAGACTATCTTGTAGTCGGAGCCAAATCCAATGTATGTCTTTTTTTTATTTTGCTTTGAAGTATTCATGCTAATGCTGCTTTCAACTTGTAGGGAAGGATGTTCCAGGCATACCATCGTATGAGATTGCAAGCCTCAACATCACCGATGTCAAGGAGCCTTGGAATGATCGTAAAGTCATTGGTGCCCACGTAGTCGCTCGTGCCGAAAACAAGTATCCGGTCGATTTCACCACTCCGTCGCTTGGCTTCCAAGTCCTCATCCAGAACTGCGACCAAGATGACGACCGCATCATTGTCGCTGATGCCACAACCATACCTGTCCACGTGCGGCCGAGGTCTGAGGTGACGATAGAGGCTGCTGCCATCATTCGTGAGCTTCCGGATTCGTTGACAAAGCAGTGCCCCAGCTCGGGATCCTCTCCCCTGGACCATGTCCTCGAGCAGTATCTTCATGGAGAGGCGGCGACATTGTACATCAGAGGGCGAGATCTTCCCGGCACCCCTCCATGGATTGCGGATATCATGTCTCTAGTCACGGTCCCGGTCGCGTTTCCTGGCCGTTCCTTCGATGGCCTCGTCAGGAACTTCTCTTTTGTCGACCTCGATATACAGCTTCCCGACCCTCAAGCAGATCCCGATGATGCCAACGACGGTAGCCCTCTGATCTTGGGCACCATCGAGGTTCTCGCAGCGTTGCCTCGTGAAATGAATTTCGAGGTCAACGTCAGCAGCATCCGCGCATCCGCTGATTTGTTTTACAGAGGCAAGAAGCTCGGAGAGCTCAACCTTGATCGCTGGCAGGCCGCAAACTCGACCAGGATCGATTCTGCCCGTGACAGCGAGGCCGTCCTCAAGGTTGTTTCCGGGGTCAGGGACGTGCCTCTCAACATCACCGACGGCGAGGTATTCGCCCATGTCATGTCCAAACTCCTCTTTGGCGACCAGACTATCTTTCTCGATATCAAGGCATCTGTTGACGGTCAACTCAACACTGTTCTCGGGGACCTTGTCATCAAGGACATTCCCACCCAAGGGTCCATACCGGTAAAACGTCCGTCTCTGCCTTTAATCACCTCTATCCACTGACCCATCCATGCACACCTAATCTCTCTCGGTCTTTTTTTTTTTTGGATGCGCGGTCTTGCTGCCATCCCCCGTTGGACGCCAAACTGACAAAGCACGACCGACAGCTATACCCGGAGGCGGCCTGGATGCGCTGAGGCCAATCGTCACTCATATCAAGGTTGTTGATTCGTCCTCGAGGTCTTTGGAGGTGGAAGCTCTCATCAGCATCCAAAACCCCACCGAATATGCAGCGCATATCCCATACGTCAATGTTCATATCCACAAAAACGGGTCGCTTCTCGGAGACGTCACTGCACGCAATCTTCGTGTGGTGCCCGGCTACAACACCAATCTCAGGGTGAGGGGCAACTGGGACCCTTTGAACTTGGGCGGAGTCGAAGCGCACCGTATCGGTCGCGATCTCATCTCGCAGTATCTGTCGGGATACAATGTCACCATGACGGTCAAGACGCACATTGATAGCGTCCCCCGTCAGCCCATAATCGGAGATTCGCTCTCAAATCTCAATGTCACCGTTGAGGCGCCTCCATTCAATATTCCCGGCCAGAATCCGGAGGAGCGCCATCGCTTCATCCGAGATGCCGCTTTCCATATTTTCTCTTCCACTGCGACCTTCACTTTGCTGTCACCCCTTTCCGAAGACACCATCTGGCTGGAGCGTATCGAGGCAGTGGCCTTTTACAACCACAGCGAACCTATTGGTGAAATCATGTACGATGACGAGCCATTTTCAGCACCGCCAGGCGCCTCGCAAACGCCCAGGCTGCCCGTTGATTGGTCGTTCGATTCGGTCGGCTACCACAAGGTGATCAATGCTCTTGGTGGCCATCTGAAGCTTGACGCAAAGGCCAATGTCACAATAAGACTGGGCAATTTTGTTGAATCGGTATGGTACGAAGGCCACGACATGGGAGCTGCTATCAGATTGTAACTGTAACCACTCCCACGTCGAGGCGGGGTGGTGCATATCTATATCTCGTTTGATTTTAGTTTCTCGGATAGCTTGGGGTTTGGGTATTCTCAGGGGGTATTGGGTATCAGGGTTTTCTGCTGGCGAGCATTACGATGGTGCATCATGCATAACGAGACTGACTTGGAAAGCATATCATGGTAAAGATATATATACAAGATTGTTAGCGATCAAATACTTGTAACAGAACACACGCAGTACAATTTAAGGCCTGGTAATCGCTTCTGTCGTCCAGTTATCGACCTCCGTTGTCGAAAGGGGAGGGAGGCAGTGGCAATCAACAAATGGGCGGGCTGGCTCTATATACCCAAGCGTAGATACCGAGGACGAGTATGCCTTGAAGGGACGGCTTCGTTCCCAGAGTTGGGGCCCTTGGGAATCACTTGCGAAGGACAATTTTTATAATCTGGATGATGTGTGCTACTGGCAGCATTCATAGATAATCATGTAGCTTAGCATTGCCTCTTGTCTAATAGAGGCGATTTTTATTCTTTTTTTTATTACTAAATTAGTTGCTAGGTATATCCGACCAAGTCCCAACAGATAATACAGAAAGACGCGATACCTACTGTCTTCTGAACGTAGTAACCAATATAAACTCAATAAAAAAAACTTGACATGACATTTTTTGGGGGCCAGAATAAACAGCTATCAGCATATAGATGAACGTGCTTTACCATGACCCTCTATACAAAAACTTTTTCTTTCAATTTTAAAATCAAGAGCTTTAAAATATCCTCTCGCAGCTTAATAACAACGGCGTAGATAAACACACTTCTCGCAACTTCAAGTCGGAACGTTCCGGAAAAGCGAGTCGCCCCTGTCCTGTTTTGTTTTTGTCTTCTTCGCCGTCTCCTTCTTCTTCCTGAGGTCCTTGTAGAAATCGACTGCATAGTCAGACCCCTTTCGACCCATATTGGCCATCGGGGCGACGACTTTGCTCCCGGTCCTACCATTGGAAGCATTATCGTTGATTTTGTTGACGCACTGGTTTGCGACATCCATCCCCGTCTTGGCGGTGGCGTAGAGGAATCTATTGACCGGCTCCTTCTGGCCGTAGGGGAGCGGCCTCCCTTCCTTTTCCCTGTGGTCAGTATAGCCCCATTTCCTTTCCAACCATCGATTCTTGATCCGCGTCGCCGTGAAGGGCAGGTCCCGAATTTTTCCCTGGCCAATCCCCATTTCAACATAAGTGCCGTCTCTGGCCCCCAATCTGTTCAATTTCGGCCGCTCACTCGCACTCGCAAGCAGTGCCGTGTTGCTGGCCTGGACTTGCGTGCTACCACATAGCTGCGTTTACTGTCAGGTTGCTGCCTGTTACCAGCGGAATCTTGCCTTGGTTCTTACTTTGGTCGACGCCGCTGGCCCCGCCGCGTTCTTCCATGTGGAGGGTTGCTTGGCTGTATTTTGGTCTGCCGACGGCTGAGCCGGCAGTGGTTTTCTTTTCACTCGAAACTTTGGCTGGTCCGGCACCTGTGCGGCCGACCCTGTGTTTTTGTTGCTGGTGTTGATTATGTTGCTGTTGTTTTTGTTATAGGCATGGTTGTTGTAGGCATGGCTGCTGATGTAGGCATGGCTGTTGTTGTAGGCATGGTTGTTATAGGCGTTGTTATAGGCTTGGTTGTTATAGGTATGGTTGCTGTAGGCTTGGTTGTTATAGGCTTGGTTGTTATAGGCTTGGTTGTTAAAGGCTTGGTTTTTATAGGCTTGGTTGTTAAAGGCTTGGTTATTATAGGCATGGCTGGTTGTTTTCTGGCTGGAAGCGCCAATATCATCATAACGCCCCTGAATGCCTGCCTCTCCATAGTGATCTGATGCGAGAGGAATCCTCGGCGGGCTCACTCCATATATCTCTGGGGGGCTGTCCAGCTTCGCTTGGCTTATACTATTTCCCCAGGATCCGCCGAATACACGTCGTGGTGCTCTTGTCGTCTGTGTTGGAGGGTTTTGGCCAGCATAAGACCTGGAGGCTGGGATATCGCTTCTGTGGTAGCTCTGGCCTGGCTTCTTGCTCGGGCCGGGCCCATTTTGTGCCGCTTTTGGCGTGTTTTTGGATGTTTTATAGGGTGTCCGGCCTGGAGTATAATAAATGCTACTTGCTGTGCTCGTGTCGGTGCCAGAGTCAGATGTTTCATCCAACTCGAAATTGTCCTGTGGCCCGCCCGCAGCACTTGGAGGGCGGATTAATAAGTTGCCTTCTCCTATCCTGGACTGCTTGGGCTGTAATCCCTTCTTCAAGTCGGCCCAGTCAATCATGACGGATGATGTGTCGGTTCTGTCCGGGCTATAGGTCAAGTTGCCCCACTCATGATTGTCCGCAACACTTGGAGGGCGGATTAATACGTTGCCTTTGCCTACCCTGGACTTCTTGGGCAGTAATCCCTTCTTGAAGTCGGTCCAGTCAGACATGACGGATGACGTGTCGGTCCTGACCGGGATCATGCTATCGGAAAAGTTGCCCCGGTTATCCGAACTCTGACTCTGTTGTCTTGAATGGCCCTGCTGCCAGCTGTTCCAGCCGATAGGCTCTGCATTGTCATAAAAATCAAACCCAGAGTCGGTCGAGGACGTCATGTGGGAGCCGGGCGACGACATGCCTCCTGACCCCTGATGGCTGACCGGCTTACAGCTGGAGGACTCTATTAGGCTTCACAAGTCTGGAAGCTTTGAGCGGCGACCAGCCTTTGCAGAAATGAAAGCAGAAATTGCGTGCTAGAAAGGGATTGATGTGAAATACTGCGTGCTCTTGCTATCGGTTCCTATCCGAATATACGCTGCGGTAATGTCCAACGGGCTTAGTGTGCTGTTGCTTGGCTGTGTGTGCTATATATGATATCTTTTATATATATATTTGTAGTTCTTGGCTTTATATGCGAGATACGAGGTGTATTTGTGAGTTCGACAGTATTATTATCGAGGTGAGTCAAAACTATTTAAGTCGCACCACGATGCCATTCAAAACGTAAGCTACGGAGGACATCGAGTAGGCCGACAAATAATCAACCCGCTTGACCACAATGTGCGCCTGTTTACTCTTGGGCTTTTCAGCCTGAAAAGTTTTTCGAAGCATCGTCCAGCATGAGAATTTTCCTGGTACTTTCCTCTTCATAGACCCAAAGGTCCCGAGAATCGTGGTTTTGACCCCAGTCATCAGTATAATACACTCAGAATACTCGCATATCAGGCTTGGCCAACGGGTTATTACCAAAGTTCGACCGATCAGGTCTTGTCCTGTTCTCGACACGAACGGTTTCGTCATCTCGCAACAGGCGTTCATGAGGCTCAAGGCATAGTTTTCTCGACTTGATGCATCTGTAGGTCGACCATGGTGAGATTAACAACAAAGCCTACTAGATCTAGCACTTAACTGGGAGTAGATGGTGCCTACGGAAATCAAGGCATAACACCGCGACTATAGATCAGAAAAGAACAAAGCTATCATATTGATTCCTTCTCGGCAACACGCTTTTCATACAAGAGGTGATAAGTAGCAAAACGTCGGGACGATGCTATTTGAAAAGTTAGTCACATGATCAAATACGTATCTTGTTTATTTTCGGCGTGATGACGGTAATGTGTTGGGTTTGGGGCTTTTCGGCATGACAGGTAAATCGGCCCGAGAAGAACCTCACGTGGCCGATATCTATTACGCCTAATGTCGGTTTTAAATGGCTTGTCTTGAGGATATTTTTATTATACAGTGATCAGACACGTGAACCGATCGCTATGGGCTCACGTGTCAGAGACTGTTATATTTTCAGGAGAGGTTATTGCGTCTTATAGTATCGTCGGATTTATACAAATCGTATTCATTTAGAGAAAACTCCAGATCATATTCGCTCTTTTGGAGTATATATAAACACGACCATAGTATTCCGAATATAAGGTGATTAAACTATCTCAATGAGATCACGTGACAAAACGCTTACACTCATATGCGGGGCGTCGACGACGACGAATTGAGTGTGACTTGGAAGACTTGGCCGTTTGTTATAAATTCACTGTTTATCCCAATACACGCCACCATGATGAGAGCAGTCGGTACGCCATGCCTGTCTACATGACAAACCTCTTGTGCTGGCCTCACCCACGCTTACACGTGCGTAGATATCAAGAACGGCACCGGACCGGCAAGCGCCCTGTTCATCAACGACAAGACGCCTGTCCCGCAGCCCAAGGACGGCGACGTCCTCGTGCGCGTCAAGGCCTTTGGTCTCAACCGCATGGACCTTCTGCAGCGCCAAGGCAGATACCCAGTGCCGCCACAGGCTCCCCCGACTCTCGGCGTCGAGTTCAGTGGGACCATCGAGTCATTCGGTCCCGGGGAGCACGGCGACTTCAAGCAGGGCGACGCCGTCTTTGGGCTCGCATACGGCGGCGCCTACGCCGAGTACATTACCGTGAGTGCCAAGATGCTGCTGCACAAGCCAGACTTCCTCGACTGGGAACACGCCGCGGGGATCCCAGAGACGTGGATCACTGCCGTGCAGGCTTTGTTTCTGGTCGGCGAGTTTGCAAAGGGCAAGAAGGTGCTGTGGCACGCGGGCGCCAGCGGCGTGAGCATCGCCGGCATCCAGCTAAGCAGGGATGCGGGCGCGAGTGCTGTGTACGCAACAGCCGGGAGTGACGAAAAGTGCGCCTTCGTCGAGAAGGAACTTGGAGCCACCAAGGCATTCAACTACAAGACGCAGGAGTGGGACAAGGAGATCCTCAAGGCAACCGACGGCGGCGGCGTCGACCTGATAGTCGATTTTGTCGGGGCGAGCTACTTTCAGCGGAACTTGAGCGTCGCAGCCAAGGACGCGAGGTGGGTATGCCTGGGCATGATGGGCGGGACGGTCCTGGACCACGTCGACGTGAGCGCGCTTCTCTTCAAGCGTCTCAGGATCGAGGGGAGCACTCTACGAAGCAGAGAGCCGGAGTTCCAGGCCAAGCTAAGGGACAAGCTGGCTCAATACATGCCTCATTTTAAAACAGGGACCCTAAAGGTGCTGGTGGACACGATCAAGTCCTGGGAAGATATACAAGAGGCGCACGAGTTGATGGAGGCGAACAAGACGACGGGCAAGATTGTCTGCCGTGTTGCGTGAATTGGATCTTTTTCTTCTTTTCTTGTTGTTGTTGTAAAAAAAAATTTCTCCCCCCTATTTCTTCATTTTTCCCTTTTCTCATTTGCCCTTTTCCAAGGGCAGAGAGGTCCAGCTCATATATCAACAACCTGCCCTTGCGCGTCTTCATTTCCACGCGGGCTAGCGCCTACGGTCCCAGTTGCGTTTTTTTAAAATTTTTTTTTCTCTGATTAGCTATTGATCCTCATCCTTTCTTCGACAGCTTTCTAGAGCTTGTTGAGTTCATGTTTTGGTTACGGATGGCACATATTACGCTACAGGACTTTGCTGATCCAAGTCACCCAATCGCGCAGCCCCAGTTTGGATCGTTATTAATTCAAAAGTTTCCTGACCTTTTTAAGTGATATTGCCTATTTCAATCACGTGATCTTGACAATTTCGGCCTATTTACTACAGAAAATGCAGAAACTTAAATTGGCTCTCAAACACAAAAGCTTTAAAGATATCGTGCGATGTCCATATACTAAAGCTACGCCTTTGAGATGAAAAAGTCGCTGCTCCTCCCGGCCACCGTCATCACCACCCAAATTCCAAGGCGGTCACGACTATCAGAAAGGCCAACCAGCCTCAAATCTGGCCAACTAAAAGATATGCTGATCGCATAGCTGAGTGAAGTGTCTTCTCCCCCCAATAATGAAAAAAAAATAAAAAAAATAAAATCCTACCCAAAGTTCATCAACGCCGTTGTGGCTGGAGCAAATCTCCTCAAAGGACCCTGGATGCGATTGGCCTCCAATCCGCTATCGATCTGTCCGTCGGGACCAGCCACACCGTCCCTCCTTCCCATGACCCTAAAGCTTCAGGCTTGTTGCCGCTCTCATCTTCAAGGCAGACACAAGCATCTTGAACAAGCCCTGTGATCTCCCTTAGCCTCTTCTCGCCAATAGGCGTATCGTCACTTGGCACACCGTTAGCCACGTCAACTCTTTCAGCTCCGGAAAACAACGTCCGAGAACTCACTATACTAGACTCAGATGCGGCCCAAACTCTCTTATCCACTCCTCCAGCCATGCATTTGTCTTCTTTCCGTCCGGCCCCTCCTCTCCATTCACCCCCCGTGCTCGCGCCAGCCCGGCGAGGTTCCTGACGCAGTCATCGTACGCGACGCTAATGTAGCATCGCCTGAAAAAGACGTCTTGACTCTTTAACTCGAGGAAACGCACCTTCACGTCGTTCCCAGGCGGCCACGGGATTGCGTCAAGCCACGTTTGCGGGTCGTCACCATAAGCTGAGGGGTCGACGCTGGAGGTCAGAGTTATGTGCGGCTCGAAGGGGGGCCCTGCGTGGTCGGGAAACCGCGTCGGGATGGTTTTGGTGATGAGTTGGGCGAGGATGGCGTGCAAGGGATGGGAAGAGGGGGGGATGAGCCACAGAGACGAGCCAGGCATCTTGGCTAGTCGACTTTGATTTCCTGATGAATGAGTTGTTGGCAACCCTATATCAGCCCATGTCAAGATCCGCACATCGTGGACTTGATTGTTGGGGCCAAACTCAGAGATTCCGCTCCTCCAGCTGGCTACAGCGGCACCAGCTGATAGCAAGCACTGAGCCAGATATAGAAGTGCTTCTTTGGTAATTTGTCGCTATCTTGCTGCTTCTAGAGCTAGATTTCCAAAATGCTACCGTAACAACATAGGTACGTACGTACATAACCTATAGCTGACGCCCAACACTATCAACCAATCAAACAACCAACCAAACAAGACGTTTCGGGTCAGCAAGGAGCTCGATATGTTTATCACGAGCTAATAAACATATGCAACCAATGATTTGAACAACCAGGCCCAGGGATTTCGCTTGCCTGTGGCGAATCGTGCTCAGCGCGAGGCTTACGTGTCCCACTCGCCACATCCCGTTGCCGGTTTTGCCGTACGCTCTTCGCCACGCCCGTCACAGCCACCGCCGATTTGCCACAATTATTATTAGGCCCATAACTTCGCGGCCTTGCCACATCTGCATCTGTCCGGGCCGCGGAACGGGGTTCAGCCTCCCCACCATGGATTTCCTTCCGACTGCCCATCCATCTTGGATTGTAACCCAAACCCGGCTAGACCCGAGATTACCCTCATCCGCAAATCGCCTGTGTTTTTCCCTGCTTGTGGGCCCACCTGGACGTGTGCACCGCCACCTGCGTTTCAGAATCGCATCGCGCCACACCCACTCATCTCCCCAGTTAATAAAATTCCAACTTCATTTATCGTGGGAAGGAGGGAGGGACGCTGATAGCTGATTGCAAAAGCGGAGAGGTCGTACGTACCCGCCAGCTTTGTCATTCACGTTCCTTCGTTCCTTCCCTCTTGGTCCAGAACTTTTTTTCTAATGCGTTGTTAGGGGGGGGTGGAGGTGCAAAATTTTCTTACTATTATTATTATTATGATGAATATCTTTTCGAGATAAGGAAGTCGATCATCCAACATTCAAGATAGAATGAGACCCCATCACCATCAAATCACATGGAGCAGTGAGCTTGTCGTTGGCTCCCTCCCGAGGTCTCGAGGTCCCGACGCGTTCTCTTGTGTCCCCATGGCCGAATTGACCGGCGCTTTTCTCTTTCTCTCCCGCCCTACCCCATGCTGCTCTGCGTCATGCTGCTCTGCGTTTGGCTTCACTCTTGTGAGTTCTGCCTTGACCTTTTTGTGCCTGACGGTCCTTAAATAACCCGGAAGCGATATGAAGGTGTGGGCGTCCTAAAGAGATTTGATGTGATTCAAAAAATGAAAAAGCAGTTTTAGAGCAAAGCTACCACGCCCAGTCACCACAACAACTTACACACTCTCACTCGTCCCAATTCCTATTTCCCACACAACGAGCTTATGCTAATAATCTTGCCTTTTAGTTTCTGCCAGTTTAGTGGGGTTTCTCCTGGGCTTTTTTCTCTTCTTTTCCCCCATTCTTTCGCTTTCGTCCGAGCCGCAACGTCCCTGTCGCTGGGCCCATTGCGACCCCCTCTCATCGTTTCGTCGTTTCATTGGAAATCCTCCAAGGACCCTTCCATCCGTTCGTTCTCCGTCCAGCCCTCTCGGCCGTCCGGCATGCCTACTACATGAGCATTCCCACGTTTCGAGGGCCCATAGCCGCCGTCTTGGGTAGCTTTTCTCTTTCTTCAGCCCAAAACGCACACCGCTGGCCCTGCAGGCTGACGAGCTCGTCCGTTCTCGTCCACCTGTTCCATTCTATGCCTCCTTTTTAGTCTGGTCTCTTCTTCTTCCAAAAATCCTTGGCTTCCCCCCCCCCCCTCTCACTTTATCCCTCCATCACACCACCTTTGTTATTATTGCAGCCGGGACGTGAGCTTTCTCGCTGCTAACAACTGGACTTTTGCTGCGCCCTGTTGAGCTTGCACGACAACACGAGAACAGCCGCACACAACCTACTTAATAACACGCAGCAGCAGCATCACACCCATACACAGACGCGCGCACGCCCCACCAGCGTTGCACCGCACCCTGTCCGCTCACGATCACAGCTTATTCGTGTTTTTGTTCTTCCTTCCTACATCCCCCCGAGCACCAGAGAGGCCGGAATAACTCTCGAGTCTGTGGATAGGCCTGTCAGTTGGTTGCAAGCGGTGGAAACGGACGTCCGACGACGATTGGGGAAAAAAAAGGAAGAAAACATGCCAGGCTCAGACGTTGTCACAAAGCTCGGTTCTGCACCTGCGGCTGCATCTGCAGTGCGTCCCGTCCTAGCTCCGGTTCAAGCTCCTGTTCCAGCCCAAGCTCAAGCTCAAGCTCAAGCTCAAGCTCAGGCAGCCCAAGCCCAAGCTTCTTCAAGACCTACTTCAAAATCTGCATCACCGGCTCCTCCCACGGCTACTGGCATCGGTAGTGCTGTTGATGAAGTCAAACCGTATCGGATTCATGTAAGGTTGTTGTCTCTTCAGCCCCCAGATGGGTAGTGTCGATCCCGCCGATCGGATCGATCTGGATCTCGGACTTTTTCCTTGTTCGTGTGTGTTGATATGGCACCTGTTTGTGGCTGGGCAAGTCTCCATCGTACTAATGCGCCCCCTCGACAGGTTTCCTCCAAGTATCTCGAGCTCACAAAGCAAAAACTTGAGCTTACGAGATTGCCGCATGAGGGTCTGGATGCCAAGTCAAAGGACTGGTGGGAGCCCAAGGCCGAGGTCGAGCCTCTGATTGATTTTTGGCTTGAACAGCATTCTTGGCGGGACCAGGAGAATACTCTGAACAGCACCTTGCCTCAATTCCGTACCGCTCTTCAGATTCCATCCACAGCAGTCTCGTCACCATCACCATCACCATCACCATCGCCATCAACATCACCATCAACATCACCCATCCGCATCCACTTTATACACGCCCGCTCACCTCATACTTCTGCCATCCCTCTTCTCCTCATCCCCCCCTTCCCTTTCACCAACCTCTCCCTCGGCCATCTCATCAAGCCCCTTACCGAGCCTGACGATTTCACCAGCAACCAACCATTTCATCTCGTTATCCCCTCTCTACCGGGGCTGGGGTTCAGCGATGGCCTCCCAAACAACATAGATATG
This sequence comes from Tympanopsis confertula, assembly GCA_026745395.1. Classification (NCBI taxonomy): domain Eukaryota; kingdom Fungi; phylum Ascomycota; class Sordariomycetes; order Coronophorales; family Scortechiniaceae; genus Tympanopsis; species Tympanopsis confertula. The sequence goes on along the minus strand of JAOYNU010106332.1, from coordinate 72,849 downwards.
GTTGCAGCAACGGCTGGTCTGTTTGACGAGCTCATGAGACGGCTGGCGTATACCGTCTACATGGCCTCTAATGCGGGACCAGCCGCCACATCCCCGGGGAAGGCGGACTGGCAAATAGCAAGACACCTGGCCGTCAAGCATGCCTCTTCATGCGTGGGCGTGCATCTCGTGTCCCCGCCCCTTGTGGCACCAGGAGTCAAGGAGGCGCCGGCCGAATGGGCAAAGTGGTTGCTTACGCGCGCTCTGCGCAAGCCAATCATGGGCTACAGCCAGGAGGATCTCACTGTGACCAAGAGAGAAAGGTCCCGGAGCCGATCATCATCATCATTGTCATCGTCGTCGTCGTCGTCGTCGTCGTCGTCGCCGCCGCCCCGCCATAGGAGGGGAGCGACGACGAATGCGACCGCCATTGACAAGTACGAGTCCTTCGACCCAAACAGCCTCGCCTATGCCCTCTGCGACTCTCCGACTGGCCTCCTCGTTCTTGTACTCAGGCTGCTGCACAAGCTTGGCCCCGGCCATGGGCTCTCACCCACCGAGATACTTTGCATGACCGAGATGGCCTGGCTTCCCGGACCTGAAGGGGTCTTGCGATTCTGGGCCTACTGTGCCGCTCACGGGATGGACGACGAACGTGCCCAGAACAAGTCCAAGGCGCCAAAACCCAATGTCGGGATTACGGTGTTTCTGGGCGGAGAAGAAAAGCCGGCAGAGAATCGAGACGGAGCAGTTCTCCCGACGCCTGTCGCAAGCCCCTACGGCTGCCCGCAGTGGGCCAGGACCAAGTTCAACGTCGTGCACGCAAACCGCATTCCAGGCAAGCCGGGTCTCCTCGCCTGGGAACGCCCCGATGTTATCGTCAGAGGGGTTAGAGACCTCGCCAAGGCCATCATCCTGCTTGACGAACGCATCCGGCCTGCTGCGGCATCAGACGTCACGGTGGTCGGGAATCAAGATAGCCCATCGAAAGGCAGCCCTGCCGCTGATCCTTCATTTCAACCATCCACAGGCTCTCCTGCCCCTGACACCGAGCCTACAAAGGCACAGTCTTATCCGGCTGACGGATCCACATCCGAGCACCCGGTCACGGCGCCGCTGGCGAAAATGTCAGCCATGCTGGAGCCGGTGCCGGAACAGGTGGGCCAGGAGGGCTCGGCGAGGACCATGAGCGAAAGGAGCGGACTGGCTGATGAAAGTGATAATGACACTGATAAGAGTCCGGACACGGTAATCGCTGTGCCCCTCGGGCATTGAAGGCAACAGGCGGCATCCCAGGAGAGCATAAAGAGTATCGTGTCTGTTTTGAGACACTGATTTTTTTTTCTTTTTCTTTACCTGTTCTTTTTGTCACCTGAGCTGGTAAAGGATGCATCAGTTAATATTGGCGAGGTTGAGCGCGCGGATGAGGACAAGTGCATCATGTAGCCCACGGACTGGGACCATTCGTATACCCCATCTATTATTATTCGAGCCATCCAAGGCATAGCAACACTTGGTAGTAAATATATTTGTTATACATGTACTGTTGTGTCAGAAGTGTTTATACAGTGGGGAGACACGTGAAACGATCGCTCCCACGGCCATAGTCGCACCTTCAGCGATCGTTTCACGTGTCGGGACTTTATATATATATATATTCACGTCTTGCTCTGTTATCTGTTGAGCCTCGACGGATGTATCCGGCCAAAAATTGATTCAATAATTAATATATATATTATTATCAAAAAACAATACATCCCTACATCAGCGTGGAGAACAGGTCTCGTCATATACCTATCTGCATTTAACTACGTTTTGCTTATCGAATAGACTTGGCAACCACTCTGATTTAGCGACCTACTCGCTTTAGTGACGACAGCAACAGGAGTCGAATTATAATCATGGAGACGAAAAGAAAATATACCACGCCATTCAAAGATAGGCGATGTTGATTCTCTGGGTCCGTCATCCTTATGAACACCATCTCGTCAGGCTACTTTGTAGATAACCATGTCTAAAGAGGTTGACTGTGATATCATGCCAACCATCTGTTCTTTTTCCGCTGATTTATTGTCATTAGTTTATATAAACTCTCGGGACGGCGGATTCTTCCCAAGGGTTCAACCTACTCAGCCCCTCCCCCTTCTACATCCTCCTTTTGACAATTCTCATCATCAGTCTCCACCGCCTGCTCCTGCTCCTGCTCCTTCTCATTCTCCATCTCATTCTCCATCTCCATCTCCATCTCCATATCCATCTCCATATCTATCTCCTCCATCTCCATCTCCTCCATCTCCATCTCCATATCCTGCTCCATCTCCAGCTCCAGCTCCATCTCCTGCTCCTGCTCCTCATCCCCTTCAGCCGCATCCCCTTCAGCCTCATCGCCCTCAAACTTGGACCACTCGGCCAGCTCTTCCATCTCGAACCGCACTCGCTCCTTGAGTTCCTCGGCAGCCTCAGACCCAACCAAATATCTCGTAGGCGGGTTCTCGTGCCCTCCAAGGGCGGTAATCGCACGAGCTGTTTCCAGGACGAGTTTATCCTCCTCACTGGCCGCAAGCTTTGCGTAGCCGCACCTGATTCCGCTGGACCTTGGCCACATCTCATTCGCACAACCGCCGCCGCCGCCGCCATCTATCCACTCGTTTGGTGCGCTGTCTCTCTCACTACTACCACCACTGGCACTACTACTACCATCACCACCACTGCTACTACTACTGCCACTACTACTGCTGCTGCTTTTTTGGCTGCTGCTCTGGTCCCGGTCCTGGGCCAGATCACTGCCAAACACCGCCTTTTCCAACACGCCCCCAAAGCCGCTTCTTTCATTCTCCCCCGTTGGCGCAAAGACGACGCGGCTCGTCAAAGCCTGCACGTCCACGTCTGGCTGCACAATCGTCACGCGCACGTTGGAGTACATGACATCGTACGCCAAAGACGCGGCGTAGGCCTCAAGCGCGCGCTGCGCCGATCCAAACACGGAAAGCCCAGGCATGGTCACCTGGCTGGCCGTGCTCGTGAGGACGAGAATGTGGCCTGTCCGTTGGCGCCTGAGCGTTGGAACCGCTGCCGTGATCAGGTTGATCTGCGAGTAGCAGACGCTGTCAAACTGCTCCTCGACGAGGGCCTGAGTGGCTGGGCTTGACGCCAGGTCTTCGACGCTGGACACCAGAACTACGGCCGTCGCAAGCAGTAAGCATTCCCAGCGTCTTCTTTAGGCGAGAGAGGCTTATTCGACTACAATACAAAGCAACGCAAAGTAAAAAATAAAATATAAAAATATAAAAAAAATAAGCATGCATGGGACAACCTCTGGCGGCAGGGATCTCTCTCACTCACCTTGGCATGAGCAGCAAAACACAACGTCTATTCTGCCAAAAAAGCTCAGCGCCTCGGCGACCGCGGTGCCGCAATCGCCCATGAGCCTGCCATCGCATCTGATCCCCTTGAGTCGCTCACCCCATCCCTCGGTGCCGCGCCGATTGCTCCGTGAGTGAGCCACAAGATCGCGGTACGGCGCGCTGCGAACAGGGTCATCCATCTCCGAGGGCGGGAGGCACGCGGCGATGCAGTCGCCGTTGGCGAGGAGGGCGCGCATGAGACGCGTGTGGAGCGGGGAGAAGGATGCTGTGAAGAGCCAGGTTCGGGGAAAGTTTTGCTGGGCTGCATGCCAAACATCACGATGCGTGTCAATGAAGGCACATGCTGTTGGCTGCTGGGCTGGAACTTACGAAACTCGAATGAGGTGGAGGAACCATGTCTCGAAGCCCTGCGGCGTGCGTGTGGCATGGTGTATAGAGGTCGTCGGGTCGTGTGTTGGAACGTTCAAGATGGATTGCTATGGTATGGAGAGTCTATTCATCACGACTGCCAGTATCATTACGAGAAGATGACGCAAGTGGGGTCGCAGTCGGTTCGAATAATTCATGTTTCACAGGCAAAAACATCACGGCCTCCAATCAACGTTGCACGATTGACCGACTCGCTGTGTATTTACAGGCTGGTATCATTCATTCATTCATCAAAGGCAGCTTCTCTGCCTAAAGCTCATCGTGCCTCTCACCGCCCGCAGGCTGCTGCACCTTCTCGTCGCCAGCCTCGCCCCTGCCACGATTATCAGTCCCAGCATCACCACCCTCGTCGCCGAGGTCTGGGGGCGGCGTATCATGGTCGCCCACGGGTGCGCTTGTGTCCGGTGCGCTGCGCGGGCCCTGGTCAGCTGCGCCGTCTTGGTCAAGAGCCAGCTGCTGCGTACTGCCATGTCTATGCTGCTCTCCATCAACAACAATCTCCTCCATGGTCATCATCTTGACCACCAGACTTGTCCAGCCCGTAAAGTGCTGTGTACGCTGGCCTTTGCCCGTAGCAGGGTCGTACTGTTCCCATGCGAAGCCTGTCTCTTCCCAAGACTTGTAAACTGTGTTGACGAGGTTCTGGCGGAGCTCCGAGTGAAGGGCTGCTGCCCGCTTCTGGTATGGGCCTTTTTGCCGGGCAAGTTTCTGCGCGCACGCATGCATTAGTCGTAGTGTGCTTGGAGGGAATCCCGGTTTTCTTACCTCCAAAGCGGACAGAGTCAGATAGTTGATGTTGATCCATACTGGGCCCCGCCAGTAGTTCTCGGCCGTCCCGTAAAGGGCATCCGACTTGCTCAGAGATCTCAGCCCATGCTCGCTCCAAACGTGTTTCTCGTCGCCGATCATGTCCAGCATCTTGGCTATCTTGGGATCGTCCGCCTCCAGCAGCCCCAGGATGAAGGGGAACAGCGACACATATCCCTTGTGACAAACGAGCACGTTCTCTTCGAAAGCATCAATCGAGGCATCGCAGAAGCACCCCTGGTCCTCAGACCAGTGCAGGTCGTTCAGGTTTTGCTTAATCGCATGCAGCGTCTGCCGCAGCTCGTCGGCGTCGTCGTCGAGTCCGAGCAGGTCAGCGACGTTGGCGAGGGAGCGCGTCATCATGCCAATCCAGGAGAGCAGATCAACGTGCAGCTCGCCCGGGTGGGGGGGCTGGGCGCGCGGGTAGTCGTCAAGTCCGCTCGTCAGGATATGTGTTTCGGTTCTACCGCGCCACCTGTATCCCTCGCGCGTCGAGAACGCGCTGCGCTCATACGACTTGATGTCTCCGGCCTGGGTGCGGCGCATCCACGCATGATGCTGGCGCAGTTGGGGATACAGCTCGCCGAGGAGATTGATCCCAAGTGCTGGGTTGGATGTGTGGGCGTCGCGCAACGGCACGGGTGCGTGCTGCTGCCGCGCGACACTCGCGTTGGACCTGCCCTGCAGCAGCCGGTCGACGAGGATGTCTACGATGAGGAAGAGCGTCGGAGGGTTGGCGTAGTGCGGATACTGGACCTGGAACTCCTCTGGCACCTTGGACCGGGCCTCGTCGCCCAGGATCTGCTCGCGGGCGATCCAGCCGTCGTCGTCCCGGAGTTTGAACCAGCTCTTGACGATCTCGAGAGCGAGGTCAATGTCCCAGTCGGCGACGGGGAGCAGGTGAAAGCCTTCGTCCCAGAGGAAGCCACGAGGGAAAAAGGGCCTCGATGGAATGCTTGTGAACAGCTCGTGCGGGCCCTCCATCTGCTGCTGTCTGCGCGCGCGGGCGGCTGCGGCCTCAACCCAAAAGCCTTCGTCATCCTCGTCGTACTCTGGCGCATAGGACCTGTCGACGAGGTGCTTGCCATGGAAGTAGCCGATGCCCCCGATCAGATTCGAGAACATGGATCTGCCAAAGCCAAGATAATTATCGGCATCAAAGGGCGGCTTGAGGTCGAACACCTGGGCGAATCGCTGGGCGAAGCCACGCTTGGTCTCCTCGATGGCCTTGGTCACATCGTCTTGTGATATGTCCGCAACCTCGGCGGCAGGCCCAAAGATGATGTCGAATTCCCACTCCCCCCTGAGCGTTCGCTGCACAATGTGCGCGTTGCCAGCGCCAGGACGATGGTCCAGTGCATACATCAGCCACGGATGAGGATATTGGCCCTCGGGGACGTTGTCCTTGATCCATTCTATTTGCTCCCTGATCTGGCGGTACGTCACCTGTTTGGCGTTCCATCGCACGTCGTCCGGCACGTTGAGGCTCTGCACCACCATGCGGTCCTCGCGGCGGCGGGGCTTCATGATCATATGATTTGTGACAGGGTGGTCGACACTGCCCTTGGTGACGCGCAGCCTATAATCGCCCAAGGAGGCTGCCGTGCCGGAGAGCTCCAGGTCGCCTGTGACCCCGAACCGATCGCCCTTGCTGGCCGTCTTGTCGACCTCGGCATTGCCGTCACCATCCTTGGCAATGTAGAGGTGGAGGAGCGTGACGTGGTCTTTCGGCGCCTTGTCATTCGGGACACCCTTGATCCGTGCTGCCCAGCTTCCGGCCTTGCCCTTGGATGGGAGCTTGACAAAGGATGTGGTGATGTCCATCATATTGTCCTCGTCGTGGATCGTCTGCACGCCACCGGTGCGGGCGTCATATTCGTCCCAGCCGTAGCCGTGGATACCCCCGTTTTGCTCGCAGGTGTACCTCATCTCTATATAGCCAGCCCTGTCAGCAAGATTCCTGCACCAAAATGTGCTTCCGCGAGCTATCGAGACACACACACACACACACACACCTCGCTGCAGATCTTGGGCGTCGCTGAACTTTGTCCATAGCAGCCCGGCCCATAACGCATCCGGTGTGCGCGGCCGCACGCCAAAGTACAGATTCGGCTTATAGGGACCCCAGAGGAGCGTCTCGTTTGTTGCTCGCTCAAAGGCCGTGGCGTCGTCTTCTGTCAACTGGTCCCCTGCCAACCCATGGACGAGATGAGAAGGAGACCATGCAGCGAGGGATCCGGCAATTAGGACGCGGATAAGATGCTTTGGTGTGCCGCGCATGGCTGAAGGGAGAGATGCTTCATGAGATTGGGAATCAGCAGTAGCCCGGGGCAGCGTAATCGGTCATGAACCAGCTTGACTTGTCGATGAAGGTCCACCAAGATGAAGATGAGAAGGTGGCCGCAAGGCTTAACGTGAGGTGTGGCGGGAGCTTCACGTGGCTGGTAAAGTCAATTGAGAATTAAGGTGTTACAATTCAAATGAGGCTGAAGCTTTTTCTTTTTTGTGGGGACTCTCATGACGCACTTTATTAGAACTCCTTGACGGACAGTCTTTTGGACCCTATAGACCATGGCTCAAGCATCTGTCTGTATTGATTAGATAGATATTGAAGTCATTGCCATGGGGCTCCATATAATCTGAGGAACAGGTTCGTTATTAGCCAGCCAACGAACGTGGCGTCAGTAACGGTGATGGACAGTCTGTACTGCTAATAGATAAAGCGCCTACTTCGAGTAAAGATGGCTTATGCAAGCCTTGATTATGATGTTCTATTTATTCCCTCGACATGAGCTGTACCGTGGCTGGGATTCGTAGAGTAAAGTAAGCCCGCACGACAGCGTAGGACGACCAGATATAAGTAATCACTAACGGCAATGCTAGCGATGGCGCCCCGTTGGAAATCATTCAGACCAGCCCTCGGAGAGTTTGATCGATCACTTATACAACAATGTACAACTCGAGGGTCGAGCATGACGGATGGGAGGGAGCACGGATTTAGAAATTGCAAAGTTTATGCAAAGCTGGTTGCTTAGGCATGGAACAATTTGCTTGAGAATTAAAGTCGAGTCAGTCAGTGCACAGTGCCAGATAGAAGCAAGGGCTCGCTCTCTCACTTGGACCAAAAGCCCACCCACTCCCGCATCTCTTCCAGGTGGCTCGGCATTTCCGAGGTGTACACGATTATACGATTTATTTACTGACGCATGGGGTACCCCGGGGGCGGCACGGGGGGGGTGAAGCCTGGCGGTGGCATGAATCCAGGCGGAGGCGTGGGTGATGCGCCGGGAGGAGGGACAGCAGGAAATCCGGGAGGCGGAGCGATGGGGAACCCTTGAGGGGGTGTTGCGCCAGGCTGGTGCGGTGGTCGGAAGCTCCCCGGATGGTAGTCAGCAGGGTTGATGTATCCACCTTGCCCTTGAGGCGGTCGTGCGGGAAGACCGGTTGGCGCAGGCGGCAGTGCTGGACCGCCTCTCCCGTTTGCCATTAGAGGCGGGTGCATTCCGGCGGCCCCGATCCCAGGTGAGCCGATCCCGTAGTGGTGTGGTGAGGGGCCGTTCCGAGCAGGCGGGAACCCAGGAGGCATTGCGGGTGGCATCGTCGGCATGGACGGCAGAGCAGGTGATCCCGACATCGGCACGCCAGCAGCCATCCGAGGCATTCCGGGCTGTGCAAGCATTGAATGGTCGAAACCAGCGGGGACTGAAGGGGTGTTTGGCGAAGGGCCAGCCGATGGCGGTGGCGCCAGGAACGCTGCCGGCAAAGGCTGCGACTCTGGCACAATGTTCCGCTTCTTCGCCTGGGCTGCCAGCTTCCGCTCGGCCTCGTCGCCGTGCCTCTCTCCCTTGCCGTCACGCTTGTACGCATACGACACGTTGATGTCCTTGCCCAGCACGTACTGGCCATCCATGTTGGCGCGCGCCGCGTCCGAGCTCTCGAAATCCGCATAACTGACAAACCCGTATCCCTTGCTCTGGCCGGAGTCCTCGCGCGCGATTTTGGGCGGGCCCAGAAGCGGGCCGAACCGCGAGAAGGTGTCGTAGAGCACCTTTTCGTCCACCATGGGGTCGAGATTGCCGATAAAGAGCTCGGCGCCGACGTCGGCGGCACGTTGCTTGTCGGCGCTCGCCTTGTTGACGCGCAACGATTTGCCGTAGAGCTTTATGCCGTTGAGGACCTGTGCGGCGTACTCGGCATCTGCCGGTGTGTTGAACACGATGAACCCGTAGCCTTGGTGGTTCTGCGATATGCGGTCGCGGGGCATGTGGATATCGACAATAGGGCCCATCTGCAGGGCGATCTCGTATATGACGGCCTGGGGGGCGCGCTCGTCGATGTTGCCGATGTAGATGGTGGCTTCCTTGTCTTGTTCCCTGGGGGCGAAGTTAGCTTGCGCGACTCGACGGCGAGGAAGAGTAATGGAGGACCAGCACACCAATGCCGTTTTTGTGCCATTATAACGGTTGCGATGCACGTAGAGCGCGCTGGCGGTAGGCTGGATGAAGCGACCTGGCGTCTGAGGCGAGAATTGTGTGAAAGAGTCGGCTCTTGTCGCGTCTTCCAGTGAAGCGTGTCAGAACTTTGAAGATAATATCCAAGGTAAAAAGTTTAATGATCTCAGCTGGTGGCAGTCTCGACAGCTGTCAGACGACCGTCTTATGTAATGGCGACGATTTTCGCGACGATTTTTCAAACAACCCGCATCGACTTTGAGCAATCCTCCCTCCCTCGTCCGTCAGCCTTTATTGCGTTCGTAATTGGTCTCAGAGAGAGAGAGAGAGAGACGTTGCGTGCCTGCACCACTGTGAGCCAAGCCCAGCCAAAGGCGGTTGCGCATACTATACATCCACCTTTCGAACGACCACCCCGCCATTTCTTGTCATCCCTACGACACGATGGCCTTCCTCGACTTCTCGGACGAGTCCAGAGAGCGCATCAGTCGCCTCATCGACGTATCAAGAGTGGCTGTTCACTAGTACGTCGCCCGCACCAGGTTGTCCACTAGAGAGAGGCAGTGAAGGAAGGGCTGACGTACAGACAGTGGCTATCTTCCTCTGATACTTTACTTGGGTATGCTGTTTCAGAAGCAGAACGCAAAGGGCCTGATACGGATGACCAAACTGACCAATGCTTACTCAGGCTACTCCTTCAGCAACCCTCGACCACCCTTCATCAAGTGAGTGTTTTGTCCAGCCGGCTGTCCTTCTCAGAACCGTCTAACGCACCGGTTAAACAGCTTGATCTCGCCCCTCTCGTTTTAGTCGGCCGAGCAAACCATGCCGATAAAAAGAAAAGGCATAATCGCAATACTCGGTCGTTCCGAGGCTTAGATTCAAGGGCACAAGGCGATGGCATCTGGTGGGCTGTTTGGAACATTCACGACTTGTATCAGTACGAACACCTGGGCAGGGCGTGGCGTACGATGCTACTCGACGGACTTGTCTTTGCATGAACAGGAAAGGAATATATGGAGGGAAGGTTATTATGCCAGGGTCCCTTTGCCTTGTAGGCTTGCGAAGGCCTACATTTGATGACAAAAAAGAATACCACTCTTGATGAATACCACTCTCAATGCTCTTAATGCTGTATAAAATCGAACCCTTTGCTGTCCCGTTATCATGGAGAACTGGTCCTCCGTCTTGGAATATCTTCCGGGGGTGACGTGACGTAAGCAGCTTGAAATGCCGAAAGCCGACCGAAGCCGACTTCGGACTAGATACCGAAATCATCGTCAAAAACTCATCACTTTCTGTCAGCCCATCCATCAAATGTCCCCCGCCCAGGTCCCGGACCCTGACCCGACAGCATGTAGTGAAATCGGAACACGTCACGCCCCCCCGGCCTCTCATCATGGCACAAGCTCGCCCCTCGTCGAAGCTCTGGCCGGCCTGACTGCCGGCTCAGCAGCCACACTTACGCTGCACCCGCTGGACCTTATCAAAACACGCATGCAAGGCATGTTTTCCAAACCAGATTAAGCTATACCAGATAATATACTTAGCCTGGATTGTAATGCTTCTACGTCGTGGCTTTTGCTAACCCGAGTCGTGCCCATTCACCCAGTCTACCCGTCGTCCACTTCCAGCACTCCGCCCACCATTGCTGCGATTCTGCGCCAGGTCGTCTCCAGCCCTCGTCCAATCGCATCCATTTACCGCGGTCTCGCGCCCAACGTAATCGGCAATGCCTCCGGGTGGGCCTCGTTTTTCTTCGTCAAGTCCCGTATCGAGAGCCTGCTTCGCCAGACGCACACGACACCCGGATCACATCTTGCGCCATCAGAGTACTTTGTCGCCTCTGGGCTTGCCGGGGTGGCCACGACTCTCCTCACCAACCCGATCTGGGTTCTCAAGACCCGTCTCCTGGCGACGGACCGCGCGTCTGTCGGCGCATATCCGGGCTTCGCGGCGGGAATGATGCGTCTTTGGAACGAGGAAGGTGTCGGGGGGATGTACAGGGGCCTGGGCGCAAGTCTGCTGGGCGTTTCGCACGGCGCCGTGCAGTTTGCCGTTTACGAGCCTACGAAGCGATTCTACCTGTCACAGCGTGCTCGGGTCCTGCCGCGGAGAGGCAGCGTTTCGCCTGGACAGAAGCTCGATAACCAGGCCACGCTTGTGATCTCAACACTGGCAAAGCTTGTCGCTGGTGCTACGACGTATCCGTATCAGGTGGTGCGAAGCCGCATGCAGAACTACGAAGCGGAGAAACGATATGGCAAGGGGATTACGGGTGTGACGAGGGGCATATGGGTCGAGGAGGGCGTGCGCGGCTTCTATAGAGGTGTTTCGCTTGGCATGCTGAGGGTTATGCCGGCGACGTGGGTGACGTTCCTGGTGTATGAGAACATGAGATACTATCTTGCAAACTGGGCCGATATATAGACATGTAGAGATTATGATTATACAATGTTCGTTGTGGCTCCCAGACCCGCCAACCCCACCTCACCGCACACCTTGGGATTTCACCTTGGCTCACACATTATCGTCCTTCCATTTGTCATCATTTTCATTCAGGCTCTTGCTATTAACAACGCAAGCCGCCATGGCAGCGGCAAAGGATGTTGCTACAATCGACGTTGATGTCGAATTTTCGTCAGTCGTCGTCGCTTGTCTAGACTGCTGATTCATGCTCACTCTCTATAGGGGTGGCCTTGAAATGCTATTCGAAGATAAAAAGCAACTTTCAGTCAACATCCCAGCCGTGAGTGAGGAGGGGAAACCGTCCACCATCAGCCACCTGGTCAGGCATCTCCTGGACAAAGAGATGAAGGACACGAGAGAGCAGCTCTTTGTCGTCAACGGCCATGTGTAAGTTTTCGTCACGTTCTGTCCTGGACACGGACACATCTGCTGACCTTGTCACCTCACAACGCATTCTCGCCGTGGGCACGCACACACACACCCCATCGCCACCCACTTGGCCTTATCCTATTTCCCCATTGCCTGTTGTCATGAATACGTCTCGACCATTCCTCCGGCACGGGCTGGGAGAACACAGCACAACACGCATGCAAGTGGCGGCGAAAGGGGTGCGGTTTTGCGCCGGGCGAGATGTGCGCGTGAGGCCAGCAGTCGTCCTGGAATACTTGTTCTCATAAACGACGCAGACTGGGAGCTTGAGGGCGAGGAGGCGTACGAGCTGCAGGCGGGTGACAATATCATGTTTGTATCAACGCTCCACGGCGGCTGAGGCCAGGTCGCCACTGCCCAGGCACAGCAACCCAGATCGTCGGGATTGGGCAACGCGGACTTGAGGCCATGCGGTGACGGAAGGGTGTGGGGTGGCGGCATCGCTGGAGCTGAGCGATCCAGAGGATGCTGGAGGAGACCAACAGCGGATACCGACAGAGACACGCAATCAAATTTGTTCTTGTCAGATAGTGGCCGTGTCTCTGCTGCTGCTTTGAGTTGCCGGCTTAACCCAGATTCATGCTATGTGCATCTGGATGCCCAACTGTGCTGTGAAACGAGGGCCCAAGGACGATGTCGATAAGTCGTCCTGCGTGCCAGTTTCCACAGTCTGCTTCGTAGACGAGATATCTTTTGTCCGGCCATGGGCAGGGACCACAACGTTATTATCATAAGCCTGAACCTGTATATGCCTGAGCTTGTATATCATATGTAGGATGAGAGAAGGGCTTCTCCATGGCATCCACCATCCCTAAATGGTACTCTATCTTAGGAGCCCTTTGACAGTATCGATGGCTATAATAAAGGATTCTCGCATATCGAACGATCAACATACATACATACAAACATTTAGTGAAATGAGTTGACACGTAAGATCCGCATCAAAAAAACAGTAAAATAAAGAGAGAGAAAAAGCCAATATGATGAGGATGGCATGCAATACCACGGTCTAGAACACCATCGCAGTGTCACCGCCCAAGATCAGCCAATGCCCTCCCTTCTCCAGCCACAGAAATCGTCCCCTGATGTCTATGATGCGCGCGGGTTTGCCGTTGCGGACCTCCAATCAAGTGCGGCTTCACTATGATCCCATCTCTACCGACGGACCTCCTGACTGTATACGTGTCGTCACACGACGTCGGCAGCACGCCGCTTCCTTCTCATCGTCGCATACTCATCGAAGCTTCATCAGCGATTCTAGAAGCCTTCTGTCGTGCGGAGCCAGCGCACGATACACCACGGCATCAAAGTCCCATGCGCGCCTCAAGCGCCATTCTCTGCCGTTCGTGTTATGTCTTGTCGCACGCTGTTTTTTTTTGTTCACTCCCTACATATGGCATGAAATGAGGGGGTGGGACGTATGGATATCTATGTGACGACGGTACTTTGATCAGAAGTCACTGAGGATATTGAGCGGTGAGTGAGTAGGGGACGGAGCCAATAGATGAAGGGAGACTTTATGCGAATGGGCGTGCATGAAGGGGCTGGCTGGAATATGGTGATGGTGATAGGACCAACATGATCTGCTTGCGAGGCCGGGATTGATAGGTCCGCTGGCGGATAATCGTTTCTTCCCGAGTCATCCGCGACCTCGGCATCGATATATCGTCGAAGAGGGAGAGAGTGTCGGGCATGACTGCTGTCGTATGTTTATGATGTAGCCTCAGTCAAAATAGTGTATCATTCAAATCTCATCTGACAAACAATACCCGTAAACCATGATGTTTTGCAAGCCGTCACTCAAAGTCTACACACGTCAATGAGCATGCACACCTTGATCCATCATGCCCAGCTTGAAGCCACCCGTACAGGCCCTCTGGAACAGCCCCTGGGGATCATATTTTCTGCTGACCTCCCGCATGAATCGGAGATTATCCTCTCCGTAGCCCTCAAACGGCTTCTGCCATGCTCCGCAGTAGTTCAGATACCGATACCGATGGGCAGTCTGGTTAGCTGCGGCAAAGGTGTCGATTTGGTCGATGGCTTTGCGAATAATGTCCTCGACCAGACCGTCATGGTCACCTCTGGTCCAGTTGGCAGTAAAACTCACAATCACAAGGGGCTCGTCGGCGCCGTCGTCCAGGCCGAGCGGGTTTGGGTCCCCCTTTCGTGCCCAGACCGGGAGAAAGGGCTGGTAGAAGAGCGTCCAGGACATGCCCTTGATGTTTGCGTGGCGGATGGCGCCAATGGCATCTCGGTAGGCGGCGTGCGCGGCAGCCAGCGTGGCAAGGACGTTGCGGACCGTCGTGGTGGCAAAAGCCTGGCGTCGCCCAGGCGCGGCAAGCGACTTGAGCTCATCGGTCGCGCTGGTCAGGGTGCGGACCTTGCAAGAGCTCCATATGCGCCACAGCGACCTGAACCCAGACGTGCGCCAGCAGAGCGGCCACCGGGCACGCTTCTCGGCCGATTTGGTGTGGACCAGGTTGACGGCTATGGCCTGGATGCCAAGCTGCTTGAGATATGTGAAGCAGGCGACGGGGCCGGCCGCGAAGCTGTCGTATTCTGCATCGGCGCGGGCCGGGTCCGCTCTGCCGACGAAGTCGTGGAAGGCGTCAAGGACTTTGGAGGCCTGGGTCGGCGCCATGTACAGCATGCCGCTCCAGATCTTGCTCGACGGGAAGCTGCGGACCGTCAGAGACGTGACGATGCCAAAGTTGTTGGAGCCACCTTTCAGGGCCCGCCAGAGGTCGGGATTGTTTGCTGCAGAGGCTGTCGTCGCGGCGCCCGAGGCGAGCACGACCTCGTAGCTGATAACGTTGGAGCACGTCAGGCCGTAACGTGGGGAGAAGAACGAGAGGCCGCCTTTGACGAGATGGGATGCCCTTAGCCCGTTGGTTATATCATGTTCATCACACCAGCGTGGGTGAGTGAGTGAGTGGGTGGGTGAGTGGGTGAGTGGGTGAGTGAGTGGGTGGGTGAGTGGGTGAGTGAGTAGGTGAGTGGTGAGTGAGTAAGAGGGTGAGTGTATGTGTGAGTGTATGTGTGAGTGAGAGGGTGAGTGGTGAGTGATATAAAAGCCTACCTCCCAAAGTGAACCCACCGACGCCAACAGTAGAGTCGCGGCCGCCGGGAACAGCGATCCCCATACCATCAAGAATGCTAGAGACGTGGATCCACCGCGCCCCGGCGCCGATAGTGACGCTCGACGTGTCCTCGGACGGAGTGACCTGGTTAAAGAGGCAGAGATCAACCAGCACGCCATCCTTCAGACTCGCCGCACCAGCCACGGTCGAATGTCCGCCGCTGCGAACGGCAAACAGGCCTCTGTCCCCTCCCTGCTGTGCGGACGTCTGGCCACTCGTCCGGACCTGGTCCTGATACGCGCGCCTCAGAATCGTGACGGCCTCGCACAGTTCCCCCACGTTCCGGGGCCGGAGCACGCATGCCGGGACCGCCTCGCACTCCTGCTGGGCCCAGTGGCCGTTGGCGGCCTCGCCGAAGCCGGGCTGGCGCGGCAGGATGATGCTATCGGGCAGGGCCTGAGAAAGAACTACGACAAGCCGCCTGGTGTGCTCGGGGGGATCAGCCGTCGGCCTCATGGTAGCGGTATTAACATTTCGTCGACGCCGTCTCATGAACACGGATTACCAAAGGGCAAGCAAGTAATATCGCTCCAACACGTACATGTCCTTGTTCAGATTTGATAGGAGGACACTCACAAGAGCAATGGCAGCAATGCGGAAAATCTGGCCAAGCAGACCAACAACCTCAACAGCAACTTGATGCTGACGATTCGGAGCAGGTTGGAGAAACCGATTAGTAAGCCCACGGCCCTCCGAACCAACAGCTCCGCGTTATCCACCGTGTCTTCCATGGCCAAGAGTGGCCGATCAGCTCTTTCATAGGGCCGACCAGCTCTTTCATAGGGCCGACCGAGGTTTTCTGCTGTGATCGATCGATCCATTCATCTTGAACGTTATAGCACAAAAGCGTACTGGAAACGGCCATGGCTATCCGTTTCTGCATCATACCCTTCCGCATTCGTCAAGGTGAGTGTATATATGCTCAAGGCAGCTATCAGAGCAATTATTCCGAGTCGCAAGCAAAGGCTGGGCCTGGATTCCGCTGGTGACCTTTGGATACGTTACAACTAGCCACACCAGTCAGAGCCCTCACATCCTCGAGCCCCACGAGGCTCCCTGGAGTTCATAGCAGGCGACGATCCTTGTTGATGGATGAAAGTTGTGTGCTGGGCAATGAAAACAGATGCACAGCTGTACCAGTGAGTGACTGCGGCAGAATCGGATCCATAATCAATGACCATGATACCGTCTTGTTCGTTGGCCACCGATCATCAGTCCTCCAACCAAGCTATTGTCACTGCCACTCTTTGTGCACTTGCCGCCATGATACAAGTTTCTCGTGTGTCCTCCAGCGGAGAATAGCTGGTTGCGTCCACTGTGATTTGGTCTTTTGACAAACTACGATAGAGACAAACTTGAGCCGAGAACATGTGTAAAAGAATCAGAAATGTGTTTGACTGATGCTTCACTTCCAGGTATAGGTCTGGTGTTTAGGATACGAGCATGATCTGGCACTCCCCGATTCCATGCCAAGGGATGCCAACACAATCAGCGCCCATGTCGTTCTTCCTATACCTTTCTCACAATGCATGTATGACAAAATAATCCGAGAACCCACCGCACTCAACCAAAGGGTGCACACTGCAACTCTTGATCCTTTCCCCTCTCGAAGCCCATCTCCGCCTCATTCTTCATCGTTCATGCCTGGCCTGACAAAGTCCTGCCGCAAATGCTGATCTGGGCCTAGTACTACACAACTTCATCCAGCGTCCCAGAGATAACACATCACTTGAGCCAACCCCTTGTTTGCCACGACATTCGCCAGGAATACGAGCCAAGTTGCTTGATCTCGAGGTGTTTCTCGAGACCCATTCACAAGCAAGCAGGTGTTTACAATAGAGTGTTTTTTTCTTTTATTTTTATTTTTCTCTCTCTCGGCCGCAACCGCATCGACACGCCCCTTGGCCTTGTTCATCAGCTCCCCAGGCCGCAAAACAAGGGGGGACTCGGGTTACCTCGGGCTGCCTCGAGACCATGGCTAGACTGTGGATCGATCGTGGATCCAACCTCCCCGATCATGGGATTGCATGTGTGATGTCGCTCATCGCGACGCCCGACCTTCATGTCGTCGTCGACACCAAACGCCACACGACACAGCTGGCACCCCCGTACATGATCATCCGAATTCATGCCGTGTCCATCCGGGGCGGCCTATTGCAACTGGGACGGGCTCAATGGTCTAGAGTGATTTAGTTGTTTGTTTGTTTTTCAGCTTGCCACTCTGAGGCCAAGAACCAATACTCGCCGAGATGAAGCTATGCCGGCCACCTATTTCCCCGCGAAGCGGTGTCCACACACTTGGCACGCAAGGGATGTTAGCGCAGCGCGGGACGGGGAGGGGGAGGGAGGGCTCACCCCATATCCAGCACAAGTCTCGGTCGTCGTTTGCCGCCTACACATGACCGAGAGTCGCTGCACACAAGACGTTGCTACAAAAGTGCTCGGATGTTTTGCTCAACTGCGGTTGTGCAGCAAAGCTCTCTCGTCGACGACCCAGGCACCACGGCACCGCACTCGGCTCAGCCATGCAGCAGTTGATTGCGGAGGCCAGGGAAGAAGTCACGATGGAGAGGCGTCTTGTAAGTCCGCGGGCATCGCCGGGGCTTCCACCCATCTCGGAAAGTGGAGATGCTATTCGTCGTTGACAGGTCAGATCTCGATGCTTCAGAGTTGCTGAAAGTACCAATTTTCCTACTCTAAAGCCTCAACTAGTGTCCGCCACTTGCATATCATGTATCATGCCCTTGGTGATTGGACCCAAGATTGCCATGTGTGGTAGTCTCTCGGCCTTGCTCCAGCCGCAAGGCACCATAGCAAGCTGCGGTTTCAGTTTCCGGCCAATTGCGACAAAAGGCGGTTCTAGTCATTCCAGTAGTACCACCTGTGCTGGCCGTATGTAAAACAAGAGCGAGCTGCATCAGCCAGGTCCAAACTGTCGGGTCGAAGGAAAGGCTCTGTTGGCGTTTTTTTTTCTTTTTCTTTTGATATTATATACACATATATCGAGAGCATGCTGGGAGAGTCTGATGGCTGGACGCCTTCTGACGCCTCCGAGAAGCCACAAAAGAAGAAGCCGCAGGGACGTGATCTGCCTCATTGCGTGTCAAGATCCGATCAAAGCCCCAGACGCTGCACCACGACCTCCGCTCATGCTTCTTTTGTTGCTTCTCCTGCTAGTCACCAAACCCAGCCCTCCGTGAGGCGAGGTGGCTGACCTTTTCTGATATGGCATTGCCACCACCACAGGAACGGGCCAAGGCTTTTCCCCACAGTGTGGAGGTGACGCCGAGCTTTCCTGGTGTTTCGTCATGCAACTTTGGACCCTTGTCGCCATGTGCGAAGTGCTGGCACACCGTCGTTATCAATCTCACAAGTCGTGAGTTTCTGGCGAAGGAATCCATCAAGCAGGTCTCTTCTTTCTTTTTCTGTTTTCCCTAGTGCCAATACCAGGAAACGTTCAATTTCCTTCAAGCGCGGCAGCCAGAGATAATTCATTGACCTACCACCAGCTTGCTTATGGAGATAACTGTATCTACATGCCCAGCTGGCTTCGATCCGTCCCGATGGATGATGCATAAGATGATAGACAGATGGATGACTAAGTAAGGAAAGCAGGCCAGGCTTCTTTCTCGGGGAATTGCTGGGCAAAGTAAACCTGGCAACTTGGCGATCGGCCAACGGCAGGGCGGCCTCAACGTCATGGCCTGCACTTTTATCCAAGATGCTCGTCTGTGCAATTTAGAGTTTGGGCGTTTCAGGATGACATGTACGCGCCGAATCACGATTCACGATCGTGATGACTTCATGATGGGCAGCTTCAAGGCACGTTGTGCCCGCACACGTTCTTGACATCAGCCTCACCGCACCTGGGAATTATAGGGTTCCCGGTTCCTGGGACAGTAATCTCGGGACCGTGAACTTCCTGAGGCTCCCCCTCTCCACCCACTCCCAGTCAGCTTCTGGGATCGCAACGGCCCTCGAAGTCCAGGGGGGGCGTGAGCGTGAGCGTGCTGGCCAGATCTACAAAGCAGCCAAGTACACGGGGCGAAGACGGAGCAATTCGAGGGTTTACTTGGCTGGATATCCTGGAAGCTGAACCAAAAAGACCTCGCATATACCTGGGATTGATTTGCGTGTTGTTACGAATCTGCATGCGACAGCAAGGGGGGCGTGGAGGATGAGTCCATCTACAGAAACCCGCAAAGGGAAAGGCCTGTCGGTCTGTTCACTAATCACAAAACAATAGCAAGGAGGAACCAAGATGATGGTAATCGCAGAATGTTGCAGCATTGCACCCGCCCCAGCCTTGGCATGAAATGTCATATATGACAGACGGACGGAACTATCCGTAGCCGACAACTACACATAGATGCCAGGACGAACGCACGCACAGAAATTTTCACCTCCTGCTCTTGTGGAGAACGGGACACTGCCCGAAAGGGATCTCACAACCGGCTTATCTCTCTACGATGTGACTTGGGGGAGGCTGGTAGGTTGATAGAGCACTGGAGAGGCAGGCAGGCAGACGTAAGCATGGAAAACGAGTACAGGAAGAGGAGATTGCGTACAGGAGTAATTTTGGCCATGAGGAACTCCAAGTCACGACATAGAGAGCGTCCACCTCTAAACAAAGTCAATGCAGGGCGGGAGGAGAGCTGACTTAATGAGGTTGTATGCGCCGAGCGAGGCTGAATGGGATGCTCAGGTGACGACAAACGGACGTATTACGGAAAGACAGGACAGGGGCAGTTATCATCAGCAATGCAGAGACGTCCCAACGGTAGTCTTGCATACGTTTCATGCTCCTATCCGTCCGAAAAGCACAAGCTATACAACACGTATGGCAAAGGAGAAGAGGATGAAAATAGTCATGCTATGGGAAGATGACATGTTGTGGGAAGATGATGGGGGTGGGAGACAAATTAAGATTGGCGGTATGATCCAAGTTGGGCAGTGATGACGCCGAGGTCCACAGCAGCAGCCAGAATGGTGTAGAAGAGTGGTGGAAGACGTGGCAGCACTAGCAGGTCTAGAGGGCATCCAGGAAAGCGGGGCTGCGTTGTCTGGGCGACAAGAGAGAGGGAGGGAGAGAGACTTGCTCGGGCTAATATATATATAAATATGATGAGCTTTGGGAACTTGGCTAGCTTGGTGGGATCACGGATGCAACGTTGGACCCTGGCCTCCCTCGTGCGCGTGTAACCACACTTTTGTCGATCCAGTTTTTGCTTTTGCTTATCATTCCGAGTTTCGTGCACACCGAGTTCTCAGTTGCGCATTGTGTTGTCTGTGCAATTGCAGAAAGTTGTTGGATGCTGATGCCCAGATATACGTGATTTGGCTCGAGAAAGATGATAAACCGATTGATTTGGTGTGATTCATTTATGCGTATATAGATAGATCGATAGGCAGATATGCCATATCTACATACGGGCATATGCATATATACATATATATATATACATATTTTATATGCATATATACATATATATATACACATATTTTATATGCATAACTCGGCGGCATGGGATTAACTACCAAATACCAAATACCCAGTCTCCATATGGGATTTCACCAGAATTGCCATCTGGTCTGCCTTGCTTCGCATGGCCGTTACGAGAGCCAATTCGCACCATCTGGTTCAACAGGGGGCTCGTATCTCATCTCGATTCCACAGATCACGTTCCACACGGCCCGAGACTGTGATTCTGCTGCTGGAAATACACTGGAGCGAGCACATGCACGCGCATTCAAAAATGCCGACTGGTTGAAACTCGCTTCATCGCTACCAAGAACCAAACCCTGCACCCAAGATCGCTCGCTGCCATGCTCTGGTCTGCCTTGCCCCTCGTCGAGATGAGGTCCTGGGCTTGACCGCCAGCGTAATTCACATATGAGAGTTCCTGCCGGTTGGATCGGGATCTCCTTTTCTTTCTCTCTTTCTCTCTTTGAAACAGGTCCGCCGGTCGTATCTCATGGCACTTTATACAAGTGGCTTCGAAGTCACGGTAGCAGTCAGGCCTCCATGCCATGACCAGCGTCCGGGGCCGAGAATGCGGATACTCGCCGTGATGATACAGATCCTGGGGCTGGCGTTTAGACGACAGAATTTGGCATCGATCCTCTCGTTGGGCCTCGACGAAGGATCAGCTACCAGACTTGCGCCTGGGCCTGGAATCTCCCAGACCGGACTGGACCGGCCTGGTCAAGGACAACTGCCAGTATAGCTTCGAGCTGTTGTCTTATTGGCCGGGGTGAGAATACCGATGCAAAGAGGCCCAATTGATAGCTGATTCCAACTGAGCATAACGAGCCGCTACCAGGGCGATTTGTAAAGGTAGAATCTTTTTTTCAAAAGAATAAAAGAGACATGGAGATACCTTTGAAACAGGTATCGTGAACAGCCCTTTCGAGGTGCTGAGGGTTGACGATTCCGCACATTTACACATTACATACACACACATCTGTCTGCATTGCATCACGGAGGCGTTGGCTGGCACGTAAACTATTTGTTGCACGCAGCGATACCATGACCAGATCAGCAGTTCATCACCAGGTGAGAAAAGCGAAATGCACCATTCCTATCGCTGAGAAGGAAAGCTTGCGAGGGAGAACCAACAGGGAAAAAAAGCAAGCACGGGTCGAATGTAATGCAGGTGACCGAGTTAGGAGGTGATGAATTGGCAAACACTCACGTGGACCTGGGATTAGATGCAAAGCTCACCACAGCAAGGCCGCGGAGTGATTATACAGGCTGCCAGTTGCTGATGATGGAGGTCGCCACCATGGCCAGCAACGACGTGTTCTTAGTATTCTCAGCGTAGGACTTGACGGCAAAGTGTCTTGGGCAAGCTGCAGGATCACAGTGGCACAAAGAACATGCAATAGCTGGGCTATAAGACCGGGGGATACAAGATGGGTAGGACAGGTTTGGGGTTACGAATAGCCACATCTGGGGTTGACATGCTCAGGTGGTGTCTCCGGGTGTTCCCTTGGCAGCCCTCTGCCTGACCCGGAGAACTGGTTCTCTGGGCGGTCTCGATCAGGTAGCCACAACGAACGGCAGTGTGGTTTGCGCGGCTTCTTCTCGCTGGCTTCAGCCCCGACAAGGTAGCACAGGGCCGTGATGGACGATTTCGGCTGCCGGCAGTGTGATCATGTAGTTTCCCCGTATCCTGGGACCCGGGCACGACAAACTACATTGTGGCACTGTACCTGCTTCTTGAGCGCAGAAAAGGCCTTGACAGTTGTGTATCTCACCCCCCTTCCCCTTCTTCCTCGCTCCCATCCCTCCGGGTCATGCGTCGAGTCTTGCGAATGGACGCCATCGCCCGTCACCCTGGGCGGGGACGTGGTAATGTGGCGACTTGTTTCTGCAGCTGAAAACGAAAACGGTAGACGAAGGGCGATATGGCTCTTGGACCAGGTGATTGGACGGCTGCCAGATGTTATGAGATGGGAAGGGGGGGATATCACGTCAAGTGTCAGGCTGTTTGTGGCAGGCTGCTCGACGTGAAGTCTGCCGAACGTCATTGAAGAGCAGAGCAAAAGTAAAGACATGATCGACGCGCAATGTGGTACAGGGCGCAAAGACGGGGCAGAACCAGGGCACGCGTCATATGCCAGTGTATATATATATATATATGTATGTATGTATATATGTATATATATACATATATATACACATATAGGCAGGACTTGCAATCCGTCGTTCAGTCGCAATGACGAACGACGTCAGCGCTGGAGCTTGTCACAAAAGCAAAGAGCACCTGGCTGGATTGGATCCCAAGGCAGAAGATGCGACTGGTGGATCGGAGACCCACCGCGCGCCCTTCTGCGCGTCGTGCTGCGTTGAACCTGCGCTTGAAGGCGAGCTGCCCAGATCTTGAATTTGTGATAGTGATGGGAAGCATACTTGGTCTACGTGGAAGCATACTTGGTCTACGTGGAAGCATACTTGGTCTACGTGGAAGCATACTTGGTCTACGTGGAAGCATACTTGG
>JAOYNU010106332.1:0-49674 GCA_026745395.1 Tympanopsis confertula | reverse complement strand
TCTACGTGGAAGCATACTTGTCTGTCTACGTGGAAGCATGCGCGTCGGGCCGGCGGTTATGTGACTGGTCACATTTATCCCTGACTGGGGAGGGGAAACCCGGCCGTTTGCATACATGTAGACAGATAATATGCATGCCTTGAGGCTTGCCAAAGAGCCCTCCCAAGGGGCAGAGACAATCGGCATCCGAGGCTCGTTTGAATAGAGAAGTGCGTGTATGCAACGAACGTGTGCAGCTGGATATATGCAGGGGCCAACAGGAGTGCGGTGTAGGTTTTTTCCTCCTTATTTCTCCTCGACTGTGAAGCTTCAAGTACAGGTGTCTGTCGGTTGCGTCGTCCCGCATATACAAATCTGCTTGCACCAATATCCCCTCGCTCTTGGTGAAGTGATGCCACACGTGATTGCCCGCCTTGGACGAGCGTGAGTTGGCAATTAACTACATGTACTTTGGGCCTGGCAGTTTGGGCAAGCAGGCGACTGATAAGATGTGTTGATGTTCTGTTTGCAACCAAGGGTGCATCACGCAGAAACTCGCCCCGGCTCTGATCTATCGATCTGGTCTGTAATAATCATAATAATAATTAAAATAAAATAAAACACTGTGCGCGGGACAATTGATTTGACCGAATAGAGTCGGCAAGGCACTGGTCCCTCCGGCCGGAGAGTACGACAGCCGATCCCATGCGTTTGAGACCAGTCGGCTGAGGAGCAGTGTGGAGGAGGGGATCTGACTGATCCGGTCCGCACATGCATGTCTTTGCGACGTAGTTGGGATCGATTACGATGGCTTGTCTTGCCGTGCACGCCAGCTGCTCGCAGAGTCTCGCCCAGATTGCAAGCGGGAGCCAAAGGTCTCACCAGCTCCTGGGAAACCAGTGAATCCGGGGTGGATCGTCAGGGTCTTGATGGACCGCACCGTGCGGATGACGAAGCCGGTTCTCATCGCCATCTTTCCAAGACAGCATCTGAGCAAGAGAAGACGGGACCTTGGTGATGACGCCAGAACCTGCTCTCGGCCAAGAGATGGATGCTCTTTTCCCTGTCTGCGTACAGTACGGTCTGCAGATCAGACGACGCTGAGGCGGCCAGATCTGGGACGATTTTCTTTCTTTCTTGTTTTGGTTTCCTCCTCTTCTTCGTCCTCTTCTCACTCCACCTCATCCATCAGGGACTCCCACTGGATCTCAGAGGCACGAGATCTCTCCCATATCTGTGTGGCGGGGCAGCCAAGTGGCCACGTACGGGCAAAATCAAATGATAGGCCTGACCAGAACGTCTACACATCAAAAATACAATATGCATACAAACATGGACATGACGTCGCCCATGACCACACCTTTCCTCACGTTTCTGCACTCGTGCTGTATGTAATAGATTGTTTGGGCACCAAGAATCGTGTGTGTGATGGCCGGAGCAAACCGCATGAGACGGCTCGAGTTTGTCTGCTCTCTTCAAACGGAGGGATGGATTAGATTAGCTTGGTTATGCTGTTGATATAATAAATCAGCAAACAAGAAAATAAAAAGTCCAGAGATTGGAATCTTGGCCACTGGCCTGCATTGCATGTACACAGATTTAGATAGCATAGCTGACTTCCACCCCCTCCCGCATCTCGGCCCATGAAGGATCTCAAGTTTATCCACCCATGATCCATGTCGGCTGTCACGTAAAACCCAATCGCATGTCTGGGCTCTACGCCGCCAAGGCGGCTGCAGGGAGAGCCTTTCCTGCCGACCCCCTTGACCCTGTCGTGCCAGTGCCCACCCTCCTCCAACGACCCATCGTTTATATAAACGTTTTTCAACCTGTTTGCACGCAGGTTTGCTTCAGCAAACTCTCCCAGGACACTCTTGGCAGGTTCGAATCCTCCCGGACCAGCCGCACTCATCCCTCAGCATGGAACGGCCGCTGATTGCTTCATGGCGTGAGGGTCGTCTGCGCCCCGATCGCCGGGGTTGGCCCTCCATCACGCCCATCGATCAGTTTTTCGTCTGCTGCGTCGCCGCACAACACGAGACAGGAATTATATGACGGTCGCGCATACCACCCTCTGCTCATCTTTTAATTTCTCCACCACCTGGACAGATGGTGCGTGATACCACTGCTGCTATTGCTTGCTACTATTCCTGAATTCCCCGTCACTTGTTGACCTGTTGTCGCCCACCTCTATGTCGATGGGATTATGTTGTATGCTGGGCCAATAACAGCTTGCAAACAATGGGGCGGTGGTAATCAAGGGCTTTGGTGGAATAAATCTCCACTTGTTCGTTGACATGTTTGCATCCCAAGCTGAATCACGAGACAAGCTCCTCTCACCATCTCGCGACTTTTACTCCGCCAAACGCATAGCACGCCAGGAGCTATTCCTGGAAGCATGTGTGTGATGTGGAGGGAGAGACGGCCTGCAAAAACTTCTCGCTCCCATTGGACCGGACTGTCTCCTTGTAGGCCTTGTAGGACGGACGGAGGAGAAGGCCCAGCCCAACACCGGGCACACCAGCAGAGGAGGAGCAAGCACAGCACGTCTGGCAACCCTCATGGCACCACGAGGTCAGGCCAGGTCAAACCACGGCTTGTCGGCAGATATGAATTGCCGTCAGATGGGACCGCAAGAATGCAACCCAAATGTTACAGGCCGGCCTGGCCAGGCCAGACCAGGCCCGACGAGAACCAGACAGACAGACCATCAGTCCAACTCTGCCAGAGGTTATCCAGAAGCATCCAGTCTGCCCTGATCTATTCCTGTATTCTGCAAAAGGCTGCAAAGCCAGCACCACCGCGTCGACGCACACGTTGATAGATAGCTGTGACTGCTCCATCCAACAAGTCAAACCCAGAAGCTACCCGTCCCGTGCGTTGCTGCAGCGATGAGCGGTCTGCACCCCCGCTGGTGGGCACCCAGGGACTATAACATAATCATCGTTGATATGAACCCCCCCACGTCTGATATCATCCTCATTGAAAGAGGTAGTTTCGTGAGATCCAGGAGGCAACCCGCCCTCCCGGAACTATCTATCGGTGGCCCTCGAACAGTTGACATTGTGCCACAGTGTCGAACCTGAGCTCCTCGGTCGAGCCGGCCGTCCGGGCGGGAGACCCAAGGCAGCGTGGAGGACTTGGACGCCGGGCGCCGGGCGCCGGGATGCCCTCTGGGGGAAAGGGGGGGACGGCAGAGATGGGCGCAGAGATGGCTAAAACATACATAAAGTAGTAGCCGTGTTATTCCAGGGGCTCGGGGTTTCTCGGCCATCCACTTGGAGCAAGAAGCGCCGCGCCTCCTCTCTGATCGCGCGACTGACTATCAGGCGCTTTTCTGCTCTTGCCATCTACTATCTTGCGCTAGCTAATCAATATCTTGATTCTCCCTCATCGCGCTTGAAGCTCATGTGCGTGTGCACCCCCTCACATCCCACCCCTGGCTTGCAAACTCTTGATGTTTATATTATTATTATTCACTTTCCCATTCAGAATAATAATACATGTGTATATAAAAAATACATATAAAAGAATTAAAAAAATAACCAAAAAAACACCCCTATCCTGTTATCCCCCAACCCCTCCTCCCTGCCATCCAGGTCACGCTCGCTCCATTCTGCCAACGTCCACGCCCCAGGAGCATCATTCTTGAGGCATCTCTGTTTTCTGTCACATTAGCGATTGGTCGCCCTCTTGCCTCGGCGGCCATGAGTTTGCATCCCCCAACCATTCCGATTGTATCTTCTCCTTCGAGGTACCCCCCCATTTCAACCCTCCCTTTACACACAGAGAGCAGGCCCGTGTCTTGTAGTGGATACATACACATACACACACATCACATACAACACACATAGCCTCTCGCTCTGCCGTCCCGGCCGTCGTTTGCCACCCGTTGGGGGCGCCGGCTTGTCTGGCGGATCTCGGAAATAGGGGCCAAGTCTGTTATCTGTTTGCTAAACTACTGAACTAGCAGACGCATGTCTATCTGAAGCCGACATAGTGCCAGCCCACGAGATGGGAGATGGTTCGACGAGAAGAACATGATCAGGAAAAAGAAAACACAGTCAAGGTCAAAGTAAGCATTGTCTCAAAGTCGTCGACAGCACCAACATCCAATCAGAGACCTCGCAGCGTACGGTACAAGGAACCCTTCAGACCTGAAAGAGAACGGGGGTGGACGGCCAGAGAGGAGGAGGGTGGGAAAAGGTAAAAAGAAAAAAATAAGAAAAAAATAAGAAAAAAGAGGTACAAGCAGATCAAGTCACTCTGCCCTGCGTGTGGCCAGGCGTGAATTGAGAAACGGACGGGGGGGGGGTGGTGGGAACGATAGGAAAGGATAATAACACAACCCTCGATTATCGATCGTCTGCTGGGGCGATCTTGACTCTGCAGGGTTGTTTGTTTGACCAAGCTTGGTCTCTGGACCCAAGATGGAGAGTTCCATGCCCACCCGGCTGTCTTTGCGAATGATTGCCGTGCGTGCTCACTCATTAAAATCCGGGACCTCCTCCATCATCTGTCTATAAGATCAACTTGTCCGCCTCCTCGCCAACAAGTAAGACGCCTCTCCTCTCCGTCCAGATATATACACACATATATAATATCCACATATCATCACATCCTTTTTTCTTGTTCGGCATACACAGTATCTCTCTTCCTTCCCGAGATCCAGCAGAAACATAAAAGCACCTCGTGGTCTCACCACACATCTCATCATCCCTAGTTTCTTCTTCTCCTCCTCTGCACCATTCTCGTGAGCTCTCACTCACACCCACACTCACTGGGCCTGCCTCAACGACAACGTGTCAAGCAGCCCTCCAACGTCGATCCTTTTCATTCTCTCCCATCACCATGTCCCACAGACACCTTCCCAGCCCTTGGGCCAATGAGTGGCCGCAGCAGCAACAACACCAGCAGCAGCAACAACTCCAGCAGCACCAGCAGCAAGAGGCCAGGCCGTTCTCCATGGTTGCGTCCTATCCAACTCAGCAGCCGCCTCATGGCTCGCACCACCACCACCACCACCACCACCACCACAACCAGCACCTGTTGCAACAGGCGTACCCCGCTGAGAACCCGGCCTACAACATGGCAACAACAGTCGGTCAGGCCCTCCCACACCCGGCCTACTCGTCTTCGCCCGAACAGTCGGTTCACTACGCCTACTCTCCGTATACGGCCTATCAGAACCACCCCCATCACCCCCATCACCACCACCAGCACCACGCCCCGTCCCACTCCTCCTCCTCCTCCTCCTCCTCCTACAACTACGCCTCCGTACCACGCCCGGAGGCTCCTCTCTATATCAAGACCGGCATGGCGCCGCCGTCCCCGGCCGAGACCGCCATGACCGCCATGACCGCCATGACCCGCTCCGACTCCTCCCTGGGCCCTCCTACCCCCTTGAGCTGCTGTTCCACCATCTCGACCAGCTCAACTGTGAAGGAGAATGCCCAGCGCTCCATGCTCAAGGCCAAGCGCATCCACGCCACCGTCCCTCTCAACTCGCACATCAAGATCGAGGGCCGCACCATGGTCGACGAGGTCGTTCAGGCTCTTGCCCAGATCCGCCCGACCGAAGACATGCTGCACGCCGCCGAGGCCAAGATGCAGCCACTGTCTCCTCTTTCCATCACGGCTGCCTCGCCCGTCGTGCCCAAGGCCTCTCGTGTGTCCCCCAACCGGGCCAGTCGGCTCGCCACGCTCACAAAGGTCCACAATTCCAAGGTCAAGAAGAAGGAGATTGTCAAAAGGTTCCGCTGCGGCGTGTGCGCCAAGATGTTTGCCCAAAAGACACAGCTGGACACCCACACTCGTGCCCACACCGGCGAGAAGCCCTACCACTGCCGACTCAACTGCGGCAAATCCTTCAGTCAGTCTGGCAACCGCAAGGTCAGTTTCTTCTCTCTCTTCTCTTGGTAACCAGGACTTGCACGGCTGACTCCTTCTTTCTTTTTTCTTCTTCAATTTAGACTCACGAGCGTCTTCATACACCAGAGAAACCTTACCACTGCAGGCAATGTGGCCGCTCCTTCGCTCAGAGCGGGAACCGGTCCGCCCATGAGAAAAAACACAATGACCGTGAAAAGGGCGAGAAACCGTACGCCTGCCCGTTCAATGGATGCGGCAAGTGTCTCACCGAGCTTGGCAATCTCAAAGTACGTACGCCATACAACCAGGAGAAAAAGACACAAACGATGCCCCCAAAGTCAACGCATGCTAACAGATGGGTCCCTCCCTATTCACAGAACCACATGAACAAATACCACCAGACGGAGCTCGACGTCTGGAAGCAGCGTCTCCAGGAGTGCAAGAACTGGGACTCGTATGCCAAGGAAGACCAGGAGTTGATGGAATACCTGGGAATCATCTACAAGAACTCCAACAAGGGTGTTCAGGGGCGCGGCAAAGGCGTCACTGTCTCGAAGCTCAACATCACCACCGAACAGCTCCGCCGCATCCAAGCCCGGTCTTCCCAGCCCGCCCCGCCAGATCAGATGCTCGGGTCGTCCGTCATGCCGACCCTCGTCCCCCATCTGCCGGCCGTCAAAGTTATGGGACCCCAGCCTCATGCCACCACCAACATTCGCCCCATGCACGCGATGCCCGATTATTCGCTGCCCGCATACCGCATGAACATTGACGCGCGGGAGCCTCAGCATGCCGTCCCCGCCTATCCTCAGTACTACTGACTGAGTGCCTCTTTACATGCAAGGCAGAAGGGTCAACGGCAGCGAGCGAATAGGCCTGATGGCGGCCATCTGGACGAGCAAAACGACATGCTGCAAAAGCAAGCAGGCGGTGACTGTGAAAACCAAAAGTTTAGAGGGGTGGCGGTACGGTGCTGAGAAGGCGTAGTGACCTCGGAGGGGGGCTCTTTTGGTTGTGCCGAAATCTTCGGCCATTGTTATTTTTTATTGTTTTTTTATTGTATTTTGTCCTGCCATATATCCTGTTTTTTTATTTTTGTACAGTCTTGTCAGAAGTGAGCAGGGGCATTTTCTTTTCAACGTTTCTCTGTCGAGCTGAGTGTCAGCGACGCATCAAGGCTGGCAATTGTTATGCATCTTTTGGAGGCTATCTATCAGCTTTTGTTTTTTATATGCCCAAAAAAAACCAAAAAAAAACTCATGATACGAAGCTACCTGGAGAACAGTTGGGACTTTGCATGGTTGCTGGAGCGTCTCTTCCTTCATTTGAGTTACTAGACTCACGGGCATCGACGAGCGAGATGGCGTCTGGGAACATCACCAGGCGTTCTGCAGAATTGGGTTACGGTGCCCCCCTGTCATGGCGGACGAGCGGCAGGTCTGGAGATTGATGCCCCAGGGAGACGAAAAGAAACAGCCACCATCAGCGCCAGCTTGGGGGAAATAGGACTGGGTTGTGCCTGAGAGACACGACCGACAGAATCCCGGCTTCATTCAAATCGATAGCCTCACCCGAGGGAAAGTTTAGTGTACCATTCCGTATTTACAACAATGTATCGTCTGAGCCACATAGCCTAATGAGACTGCAGTATGCATGCACGCATCATGACCTCGTTGACTCTCCATGTGATGATGTTCATGCAAGTGTTTAAAAAATATATTATTTCGCTTCACCGCAACCCAACACAACGCATGGGTAGAGCGGTGAGAGCGCCATCGTCTAGACAGGCAGGCATGAGCTGGCACTCACGTCACGAACCCGCTCGACGAACCATGCGACGAACGGGGGGCGGAATTCCTGGAAATCGCCCTATCGTAGGGCCAAAGGTACACAATCGATTTGGCATGGGGCCAGACACGGCTGCGGCTTCATAGGCCCGGGAGTGGCCCTGGGACGGATGGCTTCCCTCACACGTTCACGAGCACATTGGGCGACGAGCGAACACCGCCGGTCTGACTCGCAGAAGTTGCCAAGCACGGCATGTGCGGAGCGAATCGAGACCGCGGTCTTGCGCTCAACGGTGAGAGGCGACGGTTACCAGTCACTCGCATCTTGTCTGCTCGACATGCCCGTTTGCGGTGAGCAACGGCTGCCGTGGTGCGGCGTGTGCAAACGAGGCGTGAAGAAAAAAAAGGGAGGGGGGAAAAGAAGAAGGAGGAGAAGAAGAAAAAAAAAGAGCATTTCCACTCACCTTCCTCTTTGGGAGTTGGCCGCGTGGGATCCATGCGTTTCAGCCGTCACATGAGCAACACCATTGGTTTGAGATTACCATGTGGCTTTGCGCCGTGTGTCTGGAGGCAGTGCTACCGATATTGAAGTGACGGGGCTGCATCAGGCAGGTCGAGTATGTCGCCATCATATTCTCGACGCCATCTCTATTTTCAAGTCTCAGCGCTGCGAGGATTCGCGTCGACACCAAACACTGGGTCTGAGCAAACAATAATCATCCCAGCTTGGTATGATGTAGCTTCCTCTGAAGCCCGCCCCCTCCACACCCTCACACGTCGAGACGACAGCAGGTTTTGACGGCAACGGGCACGCTGCATGCTGCTCGCCAGGACGAGGCGAAGTCGGAAATGGTGCACTGGCCGTGTCACGTGCGGCAGGGAGCCCAAGAAACCCAGAACCAAGAAATCCACGAACCCAGAACCAAGAACCGGGAAATCGAATCTTTGCCATCCTTGCAATGCACAACACATAGCACGCACTCACTCGGGCACCAACACGCCAGCACCGTAAACAAGTTGGCTCGGCACGGCGGGAAACGGTAGGGGGACGTGCCGATTTTCGATTCGGTGCGAGATCTATCACTTTCGCTGGATTGCTTTCTGATTCGCCAGACCCCAAGTGAGGGGCTTCAGACTTTGCTACGGTTGCGTATGATCTGGCGGTATGTTGGCATGCGATGCAGGATGCCATTTCAGGGAATGTCAAGACGAAGCTGAGAACCTCTGCCATGCATAAAAGTGAGAATCTCACCGCTCCGAAAAGAAGACGCAAAATGCTGATGGCCCACGAATGGCCATCTTGCATTGCATGGCGGTCGAGGCACCAGGACGCCAAGCAGGGGCTTTTCGCGGAGATATGCCTATCTCGATCACTGATCACTGGGAGGGGGAAGGCGTCCCACATACATCATCATGCACGCAACCTGCCCTGTAGGCTGTGGTATCTGGTTGAGCTTTGCTGATGTTGTTTGGTTTGCTGTAAAGCCCGTACATGAGAAAGTGGGCATACGCAGTTCGGAAATTCCGACGCAGAATCCTCAGGCGCCACCAGTACAAGGGGCCGAAGTCATCATCCGGCCCAAGAGCGCGTGTTGAGAATGCACGACGAGTGTGGTGTGGTGTGGTGTAATCGCTTCTCAGGGGGCGGGCAAGGCATCATCATCATCGTCGTCGTCATGGTCACTATAAGCACACGTCTCTCTGTGCGGCTGACCGCTAAAGACGCCATGACACAGCGAGCAAAACAGTACTTGTGTGTGGTTGCAGGTGTTTCGGTGGAGTGGGTGGAGTGGAGTCGAGTTGTCTGTCTCGCCATCCCATCCGGGACTGAGACTTGAGGGGTAAAGAAAGGGCTTGTGGACGGGCACTTGCTCATCAAATCGCATCTTGAGATCGGCAAGAGATGTGCAAAGAACTGGCTCCAAGGAGCCTGGGGGGGCGGGCATCAAACAGCTCATTGTAGATACCACCATGCCAAGTCACCTTGTCGGCCGACCCCTTCACCCCGACATACATGGGAAGATGGTGTTGGGCAAGCATGTTGCGGGCGGATCGATGGGCCTCACTATATCTTTTCCAATCACGCGTTGCCACCTTTGGATACTTTTCAGCCAAGAATCCGTGTGGCGATTTTTGGGCGATAGCATTTCGCCAGCAAGGACCAATGTAAGCTACTGATGCACGAGGCCCCGAAGCCACTCACGTCTCTGTTTCCCGACTACCATATATCGCCTACACGACTACCCCGTTCGCTGATGAATGTGCCATCCGTAGTGTATCAAGGTTGTGTGTGTCTTGATGCCTCTGTGCGGGAACTCGATAGGGGCGGTAGGTGGGACTGGCGGTAAGGACCGTACGACTCGTCGATATGTCAGCCCCCAGTGGACAATATCGGGCTCTCAGTGCTACATGTCAATACATTCTCCAGCCGCTCTCAGTTGTGATGGGTTCAGGAAAGAGTGTAGAGCGCCGTCCAGGGTGATTGCGAGTTCTGGGCGGAATGCTTTGCTATATCGGTCGATGGACTTGTCCCGCATAAACTTGACGCTTCGAAGAGTGTTCGCAAAGGATTCGGCTTCCTGATTATATTCCAATTCTTACGTCTAAAGTGACTCATAACTCAATATCATCTGGTTGATATCAAGGTCACGTGATCAGCCCCTTTGCAGCAATGGTTGAACGTGAGACAAGACCCTGCTTGGTGCACAAGTGGAACGAGCGCTTATTGAAGATGACTCCTGCAAGGACTGTTCTGGATCATTGGGTACGGTATTTGGCGGAGCGCGGTATGGCTATGCCATGGGATAGCAGCTGCTCTTTTGAATTGAAAGCAGTCAAGATCTCATCTTCAGTAATGGTGGCATAACCAATGATCGCGATTGCTACAATATCGTTAAGAGGACCTTGGCTTATCAGAGACTCGCCAACCCTTGCCTCTATTGCAAGCACTTGCAGATGATTACAAATGGTGTATATGCTGCACACTGGCTGGAGGGGACCATACTTTACTATGATTATACAGTGAGATCCAGGCTGAGATATCTTGGCGGCCTGTCCGGTTCAGATGGTCGCGGCGGTCACGATCTATTTTTTCTTTAGCACATGCGCTTGTTGTACAATCTTGAAGTGCCCAGGGCCTTAAGCATGGGCAGGGCTGTCGGTGGGACTATGTTTTCATTGTGCTTATCACGAAGAGGAGATGATTTCAAACTTTAAACTTTAAGCGCGGCGCATATCAAATGATAACTGGCCCGGATAATCCACTACTTGATATAATGAGTTATATAATAAGATGTTATACGAGTCATGTTTAACATACTATAACGAGTATAATAATATAATAGCAATTCCCCTATGACTCTGGTCCCCGAGATCAATATTACAGTGTGATGGAAATGGCCGTGGCTCCTAGTTGATATGAGGTTCTGCTCGGGCTTAGCCGAGTCAGGCCGTTTTGCGGAAAGGCCCCAGGCTTTGGTGTCATGCGGCTGCCTTGTATTTTGCATTGCCGAGCCTTTTTACCAAGATCTTGGGCCTTGGACCGTTGTATCAAGATATACGATGAACGCATCATAAAGGCGTGGAGTTGGCTCGATCGAGATGATAGTGGGCCACCACTCCCGGATCACTTGCTTGATAAGATGTAAGTTGGTTTATTTCCCAGATCCTTACACCCAAGGCTGCTAACAGCACGGCCGGCTCGAAATAACCCCAAAGCAAGACACTGACCAGGCCGAGGGCAGGCAAGAACCTGGAAAGACACCGGACAGGAACAGCCTAGAAGGCCGGTGAGTTATCAGACATCAATGGAATACATGATTGAGTATTGAGTAGATGGCGGCGCGACGAGCGAACTCAGACAATACCCAACGGGCCAAGATAGATAAATCCGCCACACAGAAACGGCGAGAATAAACAGAGCAAGGGCAATGCGGAGAGCTGGTCGAAGGAGACGAAGGACTTGCAATGGCACCAGGTATATATATATATTATCATTAAAATCTTTGTCCAGCCGGACAGATATGTACCCATCCGACCCAGGCCTCAACAAATAACACAGCAAGACGTGATACCCTGTCTTTTAAACCCAGCAACCAGATAAGATATATTTCTCGGAAAGTTGAAAGGTCAACGGATCAGTGTGATATCACGGTGTGGAGACTATGAGGCACGATGAAGTCGGTGGATGAACAGACACCCTGTGCCTGGAAGATGCTGGAATACGGGGCAGCAGCTTGAACAAGTCTATTCATGGCCCATCAATCAAGTGCAACTAGGTATACGAATATTGCCAAATGTGGTGACCAGGATGTCGCCCGATTCTATAATAGGCGTTGGTTGCACTGGAGGACAATAACGAGCCACGGCCTGAGAGTGCCAAATGCATCCCACCGTTACCGCACGTGGGCAGTAAGGGCAGATAAGGTAGGCATCCATCTCCACAACCCTTGGCCCTCACGATTCCCTCTCGGCAGCCTTGGGAATCCACGTCGCTTTGGCGACTTTTGGCTTGACTCTGTAACCCCCCAACAGCATGAAGTCGTCAGCATGTAGATGCCACCCGATGACGTCATGTAGGTTTCCAGACTTGGGTGACGACTTACGTGCTGTATGGCTTGTATGCTCCCCTCGTCGCGGTCATGTTGACCACCGCGCCGGGTCTCTCCCATCCGCGCTGCTGTGTCAGGAGCTTGTCCTCTGTGGGCGGCTTATCATACATGTATGAGATCCAGCCGTGCCAGGCGGGCTGGATTTGGGCGCTGTAGAGAAGGGCGACGCCGTTGTTAGCCACGACAGCTGGCCCCCGTAGAGAGCGGGCGAGAAACGTACGCGTCAAGATCGTGATTCTTGTAGTCGACCCATCGTGTCCGCACTGTGCACGGCAAAGCGTCAACGTCTGCGCACGCAGAGAGCTGGAGGTGACAATAACCGTACGCGGGAGTTCCTCGTTGTTTTGGTAATATTTGTTGCCGAACTTGTCCACACCGACGAGCCGTCCGAATTTCGTATCGCCTATGCTCGGATGGCGGTTGTGGTCAGCGGTCAGTGATGATTATTTATCCGTTGGTCTCGGCACCACCACCGTTCGTTCCTCCGATTCCCATCGTCGGTCGTCTTGTCGTCCTTGTCTGTGGGGCAGAACAAGGGTAGAGGGGCAGCGGGCGTACCGATGTACTATAAGCAAAGGTCAATAGCCGATCCTCCTGTTATTATTAGAGGAGGCCAAGATGGCCGACAACAAACATACCTGCATTTGTCTCCAGGCGCTCTGCAGAACGTGTTAGTCAACAGTTGTGCGGCACACACATTGGGGGACTTGGTGCTGGCGCCTCCACGGGTGGGGGCGGCAAGTAGGGATATGGCGGGACGAACCCTGAGTCCACCTTTCCACAGGTTCGTGATGGTTCGCGTCGGATTAGACATGTCGGGCAAATTGACGATGCCAAGTGCGCGCGCACGCAAACGGGTTCAGAAAGGCGAATGGGTGGGGCGGCCCTGGTCCCAACAACAGCTGGCGTCTGAA
Source organism: Tympanopsis confertula (assembly GCA_026745395.1). Taxonomy (NCBI): domain Eukaryota; kingdom Fungi; phylum Ascomycota; class Sordariomycetes; order Coronophorales; family Scortechiniaceae; genus Tympanopsis; species Tympanopsis confertula. The sequence goes on along the minus strand of JAOYNU010106332.1, from coordinate 36,513 downwards.
CGATCAATCCTGCGAGGCGTGCTTTGCCGGTGATGCGTGATGCGAGGTGATGATGCGCTGGCTCAACCGATGGCCCCATGCGTGTGTTTGCCTTGTTCTTGCCTGCTTTGCTTGGCTTGCGCCTTACCTTGGCGCCTCGGTGAGCCAACCCCGCTTAAATCTCGGCGTTTCTTTGATATTGTTCAGTACGTACTTCCTTTTTTCTCCCCCTGGGCGCCCTCCCATGCAGATCCTGCCCCGATTTTGCCCCGCCATCCATCACGATAATCCGTTTCCTTGTGGCATCATGCCATTCATTGATCATTAACCGTCTTGGCCGGCCGCTTTACCTCGGCTTATTCGTGCCATCGCCATCTCGGCTCCCCGCCCATGATTCCAAGCACAGGTTACCTCCTTTACTGTTTACTGTTTAGTGTGGAGCAGATGATTCTGCCTCTGCCAGCAGGTATTGGCTGGTTTGATGGAAGGTCCCCTCACTAATTAACCAAACTGCTTGCTGCCCACCTCTGCTCTGCTGTTTTGCGGGTGGGGTGTCTGTCGTCTTGTTGTTGCTGTTGTTGTCGTCGTCGTCTGCTGTGTGTTGTTTGTGTGAGGAAATCATAAGCGAGACTAAAAAAAGAACAATTTTTTTGATAGCTACGCTACATTGTCATAATGCCAGCAACGCGGCATTGACTCCAACTTTCCCTTTCAAGACACCGAATACGAAATCGCTGGCCACGACAGTTGGGCATGGAAGCACAGCAGGACAAGTAGCAAGACACGACATCTGACCCTGGGAGAAGGGGAGGATTGTCATATCATCAGTTTTGTCTTGTGTGTGTGTGTGCATTTCCCCACATCCGCTTTCTACAGGTATTTTTTTTTAAAAAACCCTTCTCTGCACGAGGACGTCTGTGTCCCACGCCTCTCTTGTCTGATCTGATCTGATCCGATCCTGCTCTCCTCACTCGACGACATCAACATCAGTTTTGGAGTCATCATCATCTTGTCTCGCGCGCCCGTTCCTAGCAGCAGCCTGTCCAGCCCACCACAAGGTGCTTGGCAAAGATCAGATCAGGTCCGACGATTGTGCACCCTACCTACCCCCTCCACCCCCCAGGCAGGACGAGATATTGGTGGTGAGGCGACCTGACCGCCCACGATTTTTGCCTATCAAACGATCAAGTGCCAGGAACGCGCCAGAACCACCCCCGGATTTGGTTTGCCGTGCGTTTTGTGCGTCCCTCCCACTCCCGCCTATCTCCGCAAACCCTGGTCGGTGCTGCGTGCCGCTGTGGCTCTTGTGCCTGTGATCCGCCTGTCGGTCGGCCAGTCGGTCGTTTGAGAAGCAGGCAGTAGGTCGGGACGCAAACCACCACCAAGTCAGCAACCAAACCAAAACCAAACCAAACCAGCAAACGCAGACAGCGAACGCCCCCCCCCCAGCAAGCCAGCGGGAAGAGGCTGGCATTCTTTGATCCCCGGTCCTCTTGGCCTTCTACCCCCCCCCTTCAATTCCCCTTCTACTTTCCGGTCCCTTTTCATCACAAATCTATAATCCCTATATATAGGATACATGCTGCCGTTATGATGCCCACCGGGAGGGCCTGGAGGTGCTCCACTTCCACCACCTCTTCCTCGACCTTGACCGTCACCTCGGAATACCTGAGCAACACACTGCACACAGTCGTCAGGTTGATTCGCAAGAAAGAAGGAGACCAGTTTTCGAATGCGTTGACGTCAAGTCGGAGCTCAAGGACGGGTGGTTCGAGCCTGAGCTCGAAGTCGTTGTCGTCGTCGTCGTCGTCGTCGTTGTCATCTTCAACCCTGCCACCCTGGCGCGCGCGTCGCCACACCACCACCACCACTGCGTCCACAGCTATACCGCACGGTACACTTGGAAACAAACGGCCCCGGCTGTGGAACTCTTCTGCCCGCCGGTTGCGAGCCCCCACGCGTCGTCAATTCTCAACCTCGACAGGATCCCAAGCTGGCACGGCGTCGCACCCACCCGCACCGCTCGCCGCCAAGATGCTGACGCCCTTCCTTTCGGAGCTGGACCGCATCTCCCCATCGGTCGATGTCGATGGCTCGCAAATCACGATTCTCAAAACGCCAGCCGACTTTTACGGCACGCTAAAGACTAAAATCCACGCCGCCAAGAGGAGGATCTTCCTGTCGACACTGTACATTGGCAAGACGGAACAGGAACTAGTGCGTATCAGCCTGCAACGATCTCGGCGTCCTTTCCAACGTCGCGAACGCGGTCGACTGTCGGAAGTCTGATGGCCTGGCTGACGCCCCACAAGATAGAAACCCTTCAGAAAGCCATGCGCGCCAACCCCAACGTCAAGTTGAGCATATTGACCGACATGCTCCGCGGCACGCGCGAGGCCCCGGACCCCTCTTGCGCGTCGCTACTGGTTCCTTTGATCGAGGAGTTTGGTGCCGCGAGGGTAGAGGTTCGCATGTATCATACACCAAACCTGAGCGGCATCAGGAAGAAGATGGTGCCGAGGAGGATAAACGAGGGGTGGGGGCTGCAACACATGAAGCTGTACGGTGTTGACGACGAGGTCATCCTCACGGGGTATGTGTCTCTTGGTCTCTCCTTTTTTTCCCCCCTCCTTTTTTCCCCCTCATGTGCTTGTGTGCTCACATGGCGACAACACCAGCGCAAACCTCTCGACCGACTACTTTACCAATCGTCAAGACCGCTACCACCTGTTCTCTTCCAAAGAAGTGACCGACTACTTTTTCAGAATCCAGCAGGCCGTCTCCTCCTTCTCCTTCCTCATCGAGCCAGCCCCGAACTCGGCCGCCGGATTCCACTCGTACTGGCCGCCAACCAACACGGCACCCAACCCGCTCAAGGAGCCCAAGACGTTTGTCGCGCACACGACAAAGGCCATCAACACGCTCATAGCGCCGCCGCCGCCGCCGACGCCGTCAGAGCAGGACGGCAGGCCCTACACAAAAAACACACGAGTATACCTGCTGACGCAGCTGTCGCAAGTGATGGATCCGGACACGTCGACGGAACTGCCCACGCTCACGCACGTGCTGCACACGCTGTCTCGCGAGGAGTACGCGCGCTCCAGGTGGACCTTTACGGCGGGCTACTTCAACCCGGCATCGCGCCTCACGCAGCTCCTGCTGGGAACAAGGTCGTCATCGTCGACCGTCATCACGGCCCACCCGGCCGCCAACGGCTTTTTCCGCTCCACGGGCGTGTCCGGCATGCTCCCCGACGCGTACACCCTCCTGGCACGGCGCTTCCTCAACAGCGTGCACCGCGCAGATCGTGACGGCGCCGTGACACTGCGCGAGTGGCGCCGCGGCACCGTTGGCCAGCCCGACGGTTGGACATACCACGCAAAGGGGCTCTGGGTCACCATGCCCGACGAAGCGAACCCGTCCATGACGCTTGTGGGCAGCTCCAACTACACCAAGCGCAGCTACTCGCTGGATCTGGAGGCCGGAGCACTGGTGGTGACGTGCGATGACGACTTGAAGGAGAGGCTGGGCCAGGAAGAAAGCTGGATACGGGAGCATACAACGCCCGTCACAAGGGACGATCTGGCAAGAAACGAGAGGAGGGTGGGTCTCAAAGTAAGAGTGGCCATGTGGATAGTGAGCGTTTTGGGAGGGGCGTTGTAGACGGCTTCGGGGGGGGAGTCCATGTACATTCACGACGAGACCTGACGGCCCAGCCCAGCTGCGTGCCGTTGGGCCACGAACATAGATCAGGGATATAGACGACGGGGGGGGCGCATGATCCGAACCTTGACGATCCATTCAGCTCAGAGATAGATTGCCGGTTCAAGAAAAAAATCAAATTTAATGTGTACTACATACAGTCAGTCACGGCGATGGAGGTTATATATATATATATATATATGCACAAACGCACGCACATGGTTGGACAGGTCTGATAAATATACATACACACATTTCCACCCTCATCACTTGAGCTTGGACCACCTTCTGCTGTTTGACAGGCCCCTGATACGCTTGGTGTACTTCCACAGGAACTTGTACTTGGCACCCTGCCTGCGGGCCTCCCAGCCGCGCACTCTGGGCGGGGGCTTGAGCGACGCATAGCGCAAGGGCTTGTACAGCATGTCGGCGCCGGGGATGTGCGAGCGCGCCATGACGTTTTCGGTGTCCTCGTCCCACTCGGTGCGGAAAATGGTAAAAGCACAGGGCGACAGGCGAAGCCGGGAGTTGAAGCTGGTGAGGTTGAAGCGGTCGCGGTTGGTGGCGTAGATGGCGCGTGTGCTTTCGACGCTCATGGGCGCGGGCGCGAGCTGGTCCATCAGCACGATGGCCAGGCGGTGGTACGGCGAGCCGAGCTGGGCAAAGGCCGGGAGCCACGGCACGGCGATGTGGCGGGTATCCAGCCTCGAGAGCGCGAGGTAGCCGTTGTTGGGCGAGAGCTCGACGTTGTGGGCGACGAAATGCAGGCGGTGGAAGAAGGAGTTGTGATCGACGTCAGGCACGTCGGCGTCGACGATGGCGATGGTGACGAGCCGCGCGCCCGCGTTGAAGACCTGCACGCGCAGCGTGGGCGGGCGCTCCGTCACGATCGACGGGAGGATCGTGCCGGGCTCGACGCGGCGCTGCCGGTAGTACAGCTGCGCGTCGGCGTGGAGGGTCAGGGCGGGGAGCAGGTCGGGCACGATGTGGAGCTGCGAGATGCGCTGCTCGGTCTGGAGCTTGTTGTATTTTTCCCATTTCTGCCTGGCCAGGTGGCGGTAGATTGGCTTGTCCATGTCGCCTGGTGTTGTTAGGAGATGTGTATATATATATGTGTGTGTGTGCGTGTGTGCTTACCGGTCCCGTCCTGGAACTTGCGCAGTACCGCAGGATCATTAATGTCTGCCCAGATCTTGAGATCCTCGACGTAGCGCCTCATGTCCCAGAGCTTCTTCTCCCTCGTTTTCTCGGAACCGCCGGGGACCTGCGCAAGAGGCAAGCTCTCGAGGCGGGTGATCCTGCGCAGCTGCTCCGTGATGGCGGCCAGCTTCTCGTCACGGTCTTCCTTGAGGATCTTGCGCGCCTCCTGGAAGCACTGGTACGGCAGCGACTCGAAGGGGATGTTTGCGCGCTCGCGGAGGGCCACGCGACGGCGCCGCGAGCCGACTGGCGGGGTGCCTTGGCGGAGGAGGCGGGACTCGGCCCATGGCCGGATAGCGGTGTCGGGGGAGTCTTCGAAGAAGGGGTGCGGTGGCGGTGGAGGTGATGATGGTGGCGGAGGAGGAGGAGCGGATGTCGTCGTCGTATCTGCGTTTGTGGTGTCTGTGGAGAATGGACGGGCTCGGAAGAAGGGGACGACGACGAGGCGGTCCGGCGCCGAGAGCTGGAGGGCCAGCAGCGGCCGGGCCACGTGGCTGCACCGTGACATGGCGCTTTGTTTTCTGTCCTGTCCTCTTTCCTCTGTCCTCTTTCCTCTTTCGTCCCTCTCTTCTGTCTTGTCCTTCTTTCTGCCCTGTCGGGAAGAGAGAGGTGAGGCCTTCTTTTCTTTGGAGGTTGAAATTTTTGGTGGGTGGGCAGATTGGCCAATGGCGTTGGTCTTGATTCTATCCAAGTCCACGTGACTATATCGATACAATTCTTGTTGAAATGGCCGCAAATATCCTTTAGACTATTCTGATACAAGGACCCAGAGTGACAGATGCCAGTGACAGATGGCTGCCTACCTGCTGGACGTTCCTCTCACGCAACATCTCGAATATCAGAATGATCACTCGCTGTAAACGGTGGCCACACGCCCATTACACCTGCTCGCACCTGCCAACACTGCATATGCTAACCTGACAACCGATATCTCGTCCATCCTTCGTATGCTTCGTGGCGCTGAGCGCAACACACGACAGCTGCTATGTTTTATGTGTCTGTATGTCTGTCTGTGTGTATATATATGTTGTATAATTCTGTTGTGTTGTAATGTCATGAGATGGCTGTTGTTGTGAGAAGAAAAAAGACAAAGATAAAAAAAACAGAGTCTCTACTCAACACAAGCGGCGGGTTATATAAAGTAAATAAAGTAGATATCATATTTCGGTAGGAACCTCCTCGACCAGCTGCCAGGTTCTGGGATCGGCCTGGTCGATCTCGAACCGCCACACGCGCTGGACGGCGTTGTCGCCATCGTTGGGGGCCAGTATCCACGCAGACAGGTCGGCCGAGAAGGCGAGTGCGGTTGAGTTGTTTCCGTTGCCCTTGATGCTGGCGGGGAGGGTCGCGCCGCGCTCGGTAAAGGTCGGGTTGTCCTGGGGGGTCCGCCAGTCGCCGTCGTGCCAGGCAATGGGAATGCCCTGGCCGTTGGTGCCGTGTCTCGCGAGGAGGATGTTTATCTTTTCGCCGCCGTTGGAAAAGGTGACGGCAGCGATGCCGTTTGAGAGGTTGTCTTCGAGATGCGCGTCACCTAGGGGGTTGTTAGCATGTGAACGGTGAATATATATATATGTGCGTGTGTGTGTGTATAAACCCACCTGGCGTGCCGCCCCCCATAAAGTCCTGCCATGGCGTCTTGACGGGCTCGCGCGTCCACATTTCAGTCACGCGGGCCTTGTCGGTATAGTAAAGACGCAGGTCCGTGGAGTAGGAGACGGCCGTGATCAAGGCGCCGCGCCCGCCGACCTGCTTCTCCTGCACGTTGGTGACGGTGCCGGTGTCGAGCCACGAGTCCTTGTCGGTGCCGTTGGGCCCGTCGGCCCAGCGCCGTATCTGGCCCGGGTCGTCCTGGGTCTGCACAAACAGGCTGTGCGACATGGACGGCAGCCAGTACAGGTCGGCGTAGTGAGCCGAAAAGGAGCTCCCGTCGACGGGCCTGATGCGCTTGCCGGTGACCTGGCCGACGGACCAGCTGGCGACGTTGTCGAGGTCGTTGGTCTCGACCTGCACAATCGTCCCATCCGCCGCGCCGACGTAGTACAGCAGCAGGCGGAAGCCGGGCTGGCCGTCGTCGTAGTCGCTGGACGGGTCGATGTATCTGGCCACCGTGCTCAGGACGGTGCCTTGCATGGCGCCGACGACGTCGGCCTCGGCTCCTCCAGCCAGCAGCCGGTCCGTGACGTTGACGTGCGCCCAGGCCTGGTCGCCGCCGCCGCCGCCAGAGGTCCCGAAGCGGGACACGTGAAGCGCGTTGGAGCTGTCCTGGTAGAAGACGACGCGCTGGGTGGCGCCCTCGGGGCCGAGGAAGCTGACCGCCGTCAGGGCCGACTCTTGGTTGATCTGAGGACTGGTGTTGGTGGTGGTGGTGCTGTTGTTGCTGCTGTCGTCGCCGCTGCCGCTGCCGTCGCTGCTCGAGCTCTCGCCACTGCTCCCGCTGCCGTCTCCGTCTCCATTCCCATCCTTGCGCAGCCCCAGCCCGACGCCCAGCCCGATGCCCAGTCCGACGGCCAAGACGAGGATGACGGCGACGACGATGGCGATGATTTTGATGCGGCGGGACCGCGTCGGTGCCGCGTCGGGGTCATGGCTCGGCTTCTCGAGCGGTATGAGGCCTGCGCCGGCTGCCGCTGCCGCCGCCGCCGCTGCTGCTGCCTCTGGCGAGAATCCGGGTCCTGGCGCGGGCCCGTACGCTGGTGTGTATCCTGGTGTGTATCCTGGTGTGTACCCTGGTGTGTACCCTGGCGTGTACCCTGGCGTGTACCCTGGCGTGTTGTATCCTGGCGTGTATCCCGGAGTGTATCCCGAGTTTGAACCGGGCGGCCCCGGCGACGGCGATGGTGCCGGTGCTGTTGCTGTTGCTGGTGCTGGCGCCAGAAACGGCTGATAATCGGCCGCCTGTTTCTGGTAATTCAACGCGTACAAGGCCTGCGGCGGAGCGGTCTGGAAGGGGACGACTTCGGGATCGTCCGAGTACATGTTCGTGTTCATGTTCATGTCATGGTGCGCTGTCCCGGACGTCATGGGGCTATCGTGATCCTGCATTTGATGACGCTGCACGGATCGAGAGCGACGGGGCGCGCGAATCGGCTTGTCTTGTCTTGTCTTGTCAATGTAAGTATGCAAGAACGTGGCCCCGCGAGGGAGGAAAGGGGTGAGGAAAAGAAAAAAGAAAAGAAAAACAAAAGAAGGACGGGGGTTGCGGACCAGCAGGACGAGATAGGAATCAAGGAGAAACCATGGTCAAGAGTCAAGAAGGCGTGATACAAGATACGCGTCTCTCTTTTTTTTTCGTCTCTTTTCTTTTCTTTGTTTCTTTCTTTCTTTCCTTCTTTCTTCTTTTCTCTCTTATTTCCTTTCTCTCTTATTTTTATCCTCGTCCTTCGGCCTCGAGGCGTATATGTGAATATGCGTATGGGTGTATGGGTATGGGTATGGGTATGGGTGTATGTATGTATGTATCCATCCCAGTCAGCCGCACCGCACAAAGTTCCTCTTGCAGCCTGTCGATCAAGTCAATGGCGTAGCAGCCAGCAGCAAGGAGCAGCAAGGGGAGTGCGGAGCGGAGCGGAGTGTGGCATGTGGTATTGTGGTGTGTGGTGTGGAGGAACTTGTGCTGCAATTCGCTGCCAACCTCTCCCGGATTACATACAGTGGAGAGTGACGAAGGAGAGAGGAGATACACACAGCTATGGCATCTCGCAACTTCGTCCTGTCTGAATGAATCCCTATACGAGGTGCAATGCAGGTCTGCGACTTGTGCTACCCAGACAAGTCCTGTTGGCAGCGAATTGGAGTCTGCTTCTTGCGCCAAATCTGCACACGCGCGTTCCTCCAGTTATCGCCATGGAAGCTCAGCCACCCATCGGATGGGACAGACGCCGAGTCAGTAAGAGATGTAGTAATAACGAAATAATGATTTTTTTTAAAGAAAAAAAAAACCGTTTGCTCGCTCGGGTCGTTCCAGATTGCGATGCTGCATGTGCCGCACAACTGCGTAAAACAAATCACACGTCAACCTTCAAAAGTGTCAGTAACCGCCTTGTCTGCCCCTGTCCCTGCTCGGCAGATGAAGGGAAAACGGTGGCGGGTAGACTATCTGGACTCCAAGCGTTGGTTGTTAGGGCTGTTAGCCTGGGATTCTTTCTCGTCCAAGTTGAAACATAGAGAAAGAGAGGGAAGAAAAGAGGAAGAGAATAGAGAAGAGACGACGAGAGATAAGAGGAAAGAGAGAGAAAGAGGAAAGAGATGAGAGAAGAGACGAGAGAAAAGAGGAAAGAGAAAGAAATAAGAGATAAGAGATAATAGATAAGAGAAAAGGCAGTCAGAATAACCTTCCCACTACTCCTGCCAGCCGACCCCAACTGTCCCACTGGCTGTCCAACTTGCCTCCCAACTTGCCTGCTATTTTCAGCTCCCGCGACCCAACTTTATAAAACCAACAGCCAGGCACTCGGACTTGTCCCCATTGTGACAGGACCAGGAGGAATGTGACGGCCCCCGTCTTGAATATGAGTGCCCGGCCTGTCTCAAGGTCTCAGGGCCCATGGCCCAAGGCCGCCGCACGTGCCGTATTCATAAATCCGTGTGCACCAGCTTTCGTCAAATATCTGTACAAACCAAACAACCCCGTGCACTCCTTGCACTCCCTTGCACTCCCACTCCCTTGCACTCCCTTACACCTTATCCGCATGCTCGTGCCGTATACCGCAAATATGCCACAAAATGCCACATCCCATCCGCCGTCATGTATTTCAGTCACCGGCCATGGCCTGCCCTTGACTTGACATGATCATGTCTTGACTTGCTCCGCTTCCGGCTTCCGCCCAACGACCTTCCGACTTAGCAGCTCTCTCAACTCCGGGGTGACAACTCCGGCTGCCTCGGCCGCCTCCTCGGCCGTAAGCCGCATGTCCTTGCTACCTTTGTCCTTGCTGCCTTTGTCCTTGCTGCCTTTGTCCTTGTTGCCGTTGTCCTGCAACGGCGGAGCCGGCAAGTTGTTCTTCTTATCAATCGCCTCAATCATGCGGCGGAAGCGGCGGAAGAGCGACTCGGCACGGATCATGAGTTCCCCGAGGTCCATGGTGCAGGAAAGCTCATTGACTGGATCACATCACTCGTCGTCAGCCGTGATCGATGCCTCCTGCTCCGAGCGCGCACTCACCGTATTTCAAAACTTCGTCAAACTGACGCAGGTGGTCAATCATGACGTCCCGGTGCTTCTCCAGTATCGCCATTGCAATGAACAGGTGGTAGCTGCTCGTCATGTAGTCGGTAAAGAACGAATCCCACAGCCGCAGCACGTCTGCAAAGTTGAATTCGCGTTTGTACCACACAAGCAGCATGCGGAACAAGAAGAAGAAGTTGGTGCTGTCCGTCTTTTCGAGGTGCTTGTAGAGGACCGGGTCCATGAAGCGGACCAGGTGGTTCAGCGCCACCAGCTGCGCCCGCATGCCCGACTGGTCAACCAGAAAGTTGCGTTCCATGCGATCCATGAACCGTTCAAACGCCCAAAACGCCATGGCGTCGTCCTGGATCACCGAGTATATCGGCGAGAGCAGGTCCGACATGCCTTGCACATAGCCCAGTGTCTTGTTCAGCTCGTTGTACGTGAGCAGCATCTCCTTCAGCTGCTCGAGGTGCACGTTGGTGCCAATCTCGGCAAACGGAGAGTTTGGATCCGGATGCGGGAGGGAATCCCCGGCGAACAGGGCAACGTTGCGATCGGTGCGATGGACGTCTTTCTCTGTTGTTGTTGTTGTGGGTTAGGTCAGCCAGCCATCATGTAGAGAGGGGGGAGCGAGGTGATGACGGTGCATCTGATAACGTACCGATCCTGTTCCGCTGTTCACGCCACTCCTCGCCCTCGGGACCATCGCCGCCCAGATCCTCGAGCCTCTCCCACCACGAGCTCTTCAGCCGGTAGTAGTGGTCCCGCAATGACGCCGTCTGCGCCTTGCGCTCGTCGGCCGTGCTGTACCAATCATAGACCCCAAGCAGGAACAGCCATGCCTCCTTCCGGACGTTGTCCTCGGGATCCAGTCCGCCATGAAATATGCGCTCCTTGACCTCGTCGACCGTGACCGACAGCTGGCCAGTGGCAGGGTCAAACCACTTGTCCCACTCCTCCCGGGACACGCGCCTTCTTCGATTCGCAAGTGTCAGCGAGCTGGTGGCGTCGAGTATCTCGAACTCGCCCACGTCTGTTTCCTCGAGATCTATGACGTCGCGCGCCGTCCAGAGGCGCTGCCCGCGCTCGCGCTCGCTCTGTTCCTGCAGTCCCATGGCCCATCTCGCCAAGTACACCCTGGCGCTCTCAAACTCGTCCTGGACGTGCTGGGCCTGGGGGCTCCCCATCAGCTTCCTGACTTGGGGCGGCAGGTTCGGGTTGTTCAGCGCTTCTTCGGCAGTGCGTCGGGTGAAGGTGGTCACCTTGCTGAACTTCTCCATCAGGTTCCACCCAGTCTCCCGGACCAGTCTCATAAACGGGTCGGCCGTGGCCCCCGCCATCCCCGTTGAGACGGGACGTTTCGCGAGACCCGGCCCGTCCTGGCCCCTCTCCGGCACGACCTGGTGCCTGGGGAACATCGGGCCAAACGCGGCGCTGTCCTCCTTGGTCGGCTCAATGAGATATACCGTCACATCCGCCGCCGACTCCTCGACATGCACAAACCTCTTGAGCCACCTGATAACCTCGGGGCCGCCCCAGAAACCCAAATCACCGCGCCCAAACGGGTCAAAGTTCTCGCGCATGTGCTTCTTCTTTTGCATCTGCGTGCTCTTGCACTCGTTGTCGTGGAAGAACAGGGGCGGGAACGAGGCGCCAGGGCGGGAGTTGATGATCACCGACCCGTAGTACCACCCCGGGTTCGGAGGCCGCACCTGCAGCGAGAAGATGGCACTGACCGGGATGGCAAACGCATAGCCATCGTTGCCACCCGTATGGGTGGTGACGGTGGGGGGTGGGGCCACGATATATGTCTGGCGCGGCGGCGAGCTGGCATCGCACATGTCGACCTTGACGTACACGCTTTCAGAGTCCCCGAGAAAAGATTCGGGGACCCAAGCCAGGAGAAGGTCCGAGGTGGAGACGTTGCGGGAGGAACCGGCAGAGGCAGAGGGACGGGCGTCACGCGAGGGCTTCTGCTGCAGCAGGGCCATGTAGCCGGCAATGTTGTCGCGTTCGGATCGGGTAGGATGGACATAAACCTGAGAGAGCGTTGGTAAGAGATGTAGGGAGGGAAGAGAGGGTGTTGGCCTACTTTGCTCTTAGAAAATAGTAGCTTGACTCCCTTGCCCGTCTTGAGCTGAGTAACCGTATTGAACTCTCCGTCCTCGTCGCCGCTGAGCGCGTAGAGGCTGCCGGCGGGCGACGACGGACGATCGGAGGGTTGGGAGGCCATTTCTTGGCTGTCTCGTTGTTCTCCGTTTTCTCTCTCTCGTCTGGTCAACAATTTCAGACCGCAGCCAAGTGCGGGTCGAAGGCGTGTGGAGTTTCTAGGTAAAACGTCAATCTCGACAGGTTGAACGATATCTTATGACGACAGAAGAAAAAGGGAGCAACTACAAAAGAAGAAGAAAGCATTTGGCAGTTGAACAATGCCTCAGCGGGAGCCCCGCCACCCCGCCACTGATAAGTCGCAGGTACCCCGCATCATGCACAATTCCAGCATGCAGATCAAGTCGCACTACTTGTAGCCTTATCGACTTCCGATAAGGGCGAATGATGATGAAGGCGAATGACGACGACGGCCATTATAGGATTAATTTATATATTCCTTGATGCCTTTGTAGCATATCCAGGTTATTGTAGTTGTCTTGGGATTTATATTGAGTATGGTGCTTGGAATGGTGTCGATTGTCTTTTGGGCCAGGTTATAGTTATCAAATGGATATAAGATAGATAGATAAAAATTTTCAACCCTATATTTCAAAACAAAAAGTTACGCCTGCCAAAGAAAAAAATGAAGCCATTCCCATTTCCAGCCCCAATCACCTCCATATCCCTCATATCCCGCTCTTGCGCGAGAAGAACTAGCCATGCGCGACCGCCTCTTCCAAGACAGTCATCAACACTGACAATGACAACCTCACCACCAGCACCCCTCTTCGCACACTCAGCATCCACAATATACGCCCTCAGCACCCCGCCAGGACGTGCCGGCATCGCCGTGATCCGCATCTCCGGCCCTCTGGCGCTCCCGATCCTCGCCTCTCTGTGCGCAGCAAAGCAGCCCCCCCGCCCGCGTCATGCCGCCGTACGCACCCTCCACGACCCAGAGTCGCCCCGCATCATCCTTGATGCGTCGGCCCTAGTTCTCTACTTCCCCGGCCCCAAGAGCGTCACCGGCGAGGACGTGGTGGAGCTCCACGTGCACGGCGGGACGGCTACCGTGCGCGCGGTCCTGGGAGCGATCCCTCGCTGCGGCAGCAGAGGAGTCGGGTGGGGGGGAGGCGGATACGGCGGCGGCGAACGAGCGCAGTACGCGGGCCCCGGGGAGTTCACGCGGCGCGCCTTTATGAGCGGACGCCTCGACCTCACCCAGGTCGAGGCCCTGGGCGACACGCTATCTGCCGAGACGGAGCAGCAGCGCCGCGCAGCCGTGAATGGCGCGGCGGGCAAAAGAACGGCCCTCTACGAGTCGTGGCGCGAGATGCTCCTCCTCGCCCGGGGAGAGCTCGAGGCCCTGATCGACTTCTCCGAGGACCAGGCCTTTGACGAGTCGTCGTCGGTCCTCTTCACCAACACGCACGAGCAGATCAAGCCGCTGCTGCGGGCCATGGAGCTGCACGAGCTCGCAGGCTCGCGCTCCGAGCTGTTGCGGAACGGGATCTCGGTCGCGCTGCTGGGCCCCGTCAATGCGGGCAAAAGCTCGCTCATGAACGTCATTGTCGGGCGTGACGCGTCAATCGTGAGCGACGAGGCCGGCACGACCAGGGACGTGGTCGAAGCGCGCCTGGATCTCGGCGGGTTCCTGTGCTCGTTTGCCGATACGGCTGGGATACGCGCCCAGAGCCGAGACAGGATTGGCGCCGTCGAGCTGGAAGGCATCAAAAGAGCCAGAGCCAAGGCCGCCGAGGCTGCCGTCGTGGTTGTCGTGGCTTCGATCGAGAGTGGGGGGGAGCTCAACGGCGGCACGCCTGCCGCCATCAGCTTTGACCAAGAGTCCTTGAAGCTGGCAGAGGACGCCAAGGCATCCCTCGTTGTCGTCGGCAAATGCGACGTCGTCGACCGGGACACCCTTGCCACGCTGCTTGCGTCGCTCAAAAGCCATATCGCCGCCAATCACCCACGACTCCACGTCACGCCTATCCCGATATCGTGCCTCCGGGCCAGAATGGCTGCACATTCACCCGTTGCCGCCGCTGCTGCCGCATGCATGCCGCCGTACTTTCCTCCAACCGACCCGGGGGGCATCAGCGCTTTCACAGAAGCTCTCGTTGCACGCTTCGCCGCTCTCACTCGGATGCCCGACGATAACGACCCCGACCTTCTCGGCGTGACGGAGCGTCAGCGACAGCTCCTCGCAGAGTGTAGGCACTTTCTTGGCGAGTTCAGTGCCGAGGCCGAGCGCGCAAACAGCAGTGAGGGCCGCCAGCCAGATGTCGTGTTGGCGGCCGAATACCTCCGCTTCGCAGCCTCGTGCCTGGCACGCATCACGGGACGAGGCGAAGCCGGCGACGTCAACGAAGTGCTGGGAGTTGTTTTTGACAAGTGAGTAATAATAACCTTGGAGCTGCAGGCGATTGCAGGGCTCTGAGACGTGGCCTTGTGCCGGGAAACTGACCTTTATCCCGTCAAGGTTCTGCGTCGGCAAGTAAATATAGACTCGGAGTATGCGGCCAGCATCGTCACGTCGGGTCACGTATGATGAGCAGACGGTTGATACATGTCATCACTATGGCCAAGGCCGGTCTGAAATTCTATTCAAACGCCAATCCGAATATCACGCAGGCCATGCCAAGAACCAGAACCAGCTCATATAACTTCTGCCAGGCCTGTGAATATCCGTACCTCTGTTTCAAGTCACTAGTTATCTTGGATCTCTTGCTTATTTCCGACATCAAACATCAAATCTTGTCCATGTGACTTGGAAAAGATCCATCTCTGTCCAGTAAACAAGACACGTTCCAGCCAGCGCGCATCTACGCCTTCGATACTCGGACCAGGAATCAGTTCTGCCAGCCCGTGATTTGTTTCAGTTAATCCACTTGCAGCCGCAGCGTGAAAAAAAAACCACACATGCTCATCCCAACCCAATGGCGGACCTTGACACGGACGAACATGAATCTCTCCATTTTCGCCACAGCCCATCTGTCCGCCCAACCAATTCCCTCATCATGGCGGGGCGGTACAATCCTCAAGGATCAACAAGATTCTCAGCACTCGATGGCGCACGCGAGGTAAAATTAAAAATTAAAAAAAAGAAGCATGTGGTCGTACACGTCAAGCAGACATGCACACCACGCAAATGTGGCGCCGCCGCCTCGAGTTGTCCAAGCCGTGGATTTCGTGGCGAGGGCTGCACACCCTGCCCAAATAGGCCACACAGAGCCGTCAGGGGAGGGTGTATGATGGCTGAGTGATCCTTCTTTATCGTCAACCGGTCACTGTGCTTGGACGACGCGGGAACGGGAATCGACAGAGACGGAGAAGAGAAAGCAAGGAAAACAGAAACGGTTCTTGTCATCCCATTTCCGAGCAACAGACGGAACTCGCCTCAGCAGAAAGTAAACCGAAACGACGTGGTCGTTGGCCATCGTACAAGTTCCGGCATTCGAGGGCAAGCTAGCACATGATTAACTCCACTTTTCTCTCCTGGATTCATTGCGTAGCCAATCCTTGTTTACCCAGCCTGGAACAAACGTGACGACAGCAATCCTTGAGGTCCGGGTCCATTGATCCACTTCGATGGACATGATCACGTGATGCCGGATCGGACATCGAGACAACGACGAAGGAGCTGAGGGCCCGATCCTATCCTGCCGCTGTGGTTGCACCATCGCCGTGGCGCATCCGTGTAAATGCAGACTTTGGCAGCCGCCACGAGGATCAGTTGTTTGAAGTGAAGAGGGGGGGCGTGAGGTCCCCCCCTCAGATAAAGATAGATGGCGAATTGGTAGACCAGGTCCATAGCAAATCCGGCATTGACGTTGAATCATGAATCATGAATGATCTGAAGTTTGTCCCTAGGTTGGTCTATCTACGAGCGTGGAGGCCTGGACTCGAGGCATAAAGGTCCCCCTCAAGGTCAGCGGCGACGTGATACGGCATAGTGGTGAATATACGGAGCATATATCAAACGTCATACGAGGGCAAAAGCATGTAGGCAGGATTGGCCAGGGACGCAGCAAGCTCGCAAAGCAGCGGCCAGATGCAGGGTTGATGGCACAAAGCTTAGAAAAGAAGTGATGCTCTTTTGGGCCAACGGATTTGACCGTCTTACTTGCAACTGGATAACCCCTAGTAACCACGAGGCAGATAAGGTAACCAGAGCGAGGCGAGACATGCCGTCACGTCACGTCCGAATTTTGATCGGCGGTCGCCGGGGTGCTTTGTCGAAGGTGTGGGCCAAAGCGGTCATGGTAAGGGGTACAGGTTTCGGGAAATCTCACCGCGTCGTCCAGCTAAGCCCTGCGACCCACAGTCACGACCAAACGTTTCAGGCAGCAAGGCCCACATGTAAACGAAATGACGTGCTTCGCGATGTCTTATCTTGGCTGAGAGGAAGCCCCAAGATGTGTCCGAAAGAGCTGGGGGGGTATTCACCCGCATTGATCGATCCCATTGATCCTCCAGAAAGCCCCCAGCCCCTCGCAAGTAAAGATAAAAGATTGATGTTGGTGGAAGGGCAGTTTAGCGCGAATGCCGATGAGTTCAAAGTCACGAAGAACGAAGGTGGCAGTGCTCTTGACTGTTCCGATGATTCATCGCCAGTCATCAAACACGCAGTCAGAACCGAAGTTTATCGTCTCACGTGATCTCAGCTGGCGAGCAACCCCATGTTGGACATGTTGAGCTTCAAGCTATTTTTGTTTTGGCATGCACATGTAACCCCAAGGGGGGTGGGCTTGTGATGTCCTCCCCTTCTTTTGTCTCCCTCTTTGATCCTTCCGAGAAACGGCCGGCGGACAATTCAATGCGGTAGCGGAATCGTTCTCAAACGGCAGAAAGCCAGGGCGTGCGTTCCACCACGAGGATGTTTATAGAAAGAAGCGAAGAACAAAAGGTTCCACAAGGGGGAATAACACTCGAGCCAGATATCTAATCCAGCCAAGCCAACTTGTCTCGTGCCTCGATCCAAGTACAGTGGAAAGATGATGAGGTGGGTTTTGTTTTGCGCAAGATGCAGTGCAATGTAACAGTGCAGCCAGGCAAGCCCTAAAGTCAGCTCAAGGAACCCTGGGCAGCGCTGACTTTTGACGTCCCAAGGACCTGAAACTTGATTCTTCTGGTGGATGGGTTCATTAGGTGTTGGGGTGATTGGAATCAAGAGCTGCGAATTGGGATGTAGTGAAAACAAAGCCAAATAAAGTTAAAGCCAATGTCCGAAGCCCTGGGCTCTTGGACTAGTTGGCAGCATCAGGAACTTTGAGGCCAAAGTTTTCGTGGTGTGTTTGGGTATATTTGCTCCGACCCGCCAATGGACGTCGGTTGTGGGTAGGCAAGCAGGCAGATAGGCTCGTTCGATTCAGAGCTTTCAATTATTAGCATGCATGACGGGACCACCGACCCGAGCTGTCGGGCTCCAAACAATCGTTGGCCGGCGACGATATCGTCACGAGGTGAAACGACTGATGGAGGCGGGTGGTTGTAGTATCGGGATGCGATTTGGGTGAACAACCGGCCAGCCGTTTGGCAATTGCTGTCTGTGCAAATGACCATGGGAGCTTTGTCGGATGATCTTGTCCACATGTCGTGACATACATGCTTAGAAGTAAGTATAAATGATTGCAGCCATGTGTCATACGGCGTAGGCCGAAAAGAGGGAGCAGCAATTCTCGGACTCATGGAGCTCCAAGCGGGTATGTTTGGAGCCGGCACGATGGGCGAGGCGGAGTCGTCAGCGATGGTGCAATTTTTTTGTTTTGTTTTGTTTTGTTTCAACTTTAATTTTATTAATCATCATCAAGATCATCCCCACCGGTGCTTAATAATAGGAGAGGGAATTGCAAAAGGCAGTGATATGGCGCGCCTGTAGTGGTGAGAGGGTCGACTTAATAAACCTGCTGCACATCTACGCAATGCATGCACCCCTCATTTGTGGTTCCTGTTTCTATTCGTAGCATCATCAAGAGACAATAATAGTGATCCGGCCTATCCTCTACATCCGAGGGGTGGTTTCGATAGCTGTTACTCGGGAATAAGTAGCATGAAAGGGTTATAGATGTAATGTCGCGTCCGTGTTTCTATTCCCGGACATGCGCAGAATTCGGATCACGATTTCTAATTACACCTTCAATCCCAAGATCTGCGATGGCCTATTTATTAGATAATCGAGATTAGTCAGAAAACGTGCGGATGATTCAGATGGGTACGACATGACCCAGGCTCGGGAAGCCGAGCCTCCCTCCTCACAGAAAGCGTGGCGGGTGCCAAAACGACTCTCAGACAAGGGCAAAGAGAAGAGGAGGGGGGGGGGGTTGTGTAGCCTTGGCCTGGCTATCAGGACTCGAGGACTCGAGGACTCGAGATCGGGTGGGAACACAGCAAAGTCCGGAGCAGGTATGGAAACCATGCACCCGCGCAGCAGCTGGTGGTGTGCTACCGTCGTAACCGGGTGATTCAGATCGGAAACAAAGACGTATCTGCGTCAGGCCAAGTCGAGGGTCGAACCTTGAGAGGCTGCCGTGTTGGTGATCATGATGATTCACGGTGTTGTCCGCGACGACGAAGATAGATCCAGTCAGGATGGTGGATTTTTTCCCCAACATATATATATATTTTATAAAATCGAGTTTTGTTTTATTTTACAATCTGCTTCTACTACGCCTCACACGCCTCTTCGTAAATATATGCCGATTTAACCGCATCGTAGTCACCAGGCAGCCACGAATCGCCCGGTCTGGAATCGGAGTCGCGAGGCGTCCATGTCTTCCCGAACACCCTTCTCACCTGCACAGTCGATCATGCCGGCAGCTGGATATCATCAACCGTTCTTTTTCGTCTCTCCATCTTGCTACTTTCCACACATCTTGATCCCGAGGGGCGCGGGTGGCCGTAAGCGCCACAGTCGCGTAGCCGACTTCTCTGTATTTCTCGGCCCAAATCCCGCGGCTACCTTGGGGATGCTTTTTCAGACGAGGATGGTTAGAGATAGAAAAGCCTGGTGCAAAAAGCCAATCAGCCAAGCATCGTTGTAGTACAGACTATGACGTTGTTTATTTCGTCTGAGAATATTACCATACCTGCCAGGGTACTACATATTCTATTCTATTCCACCAGGGACCGGCAAAGAAAAGACCGGTCAAGGTTGGCCTCGTATCAGTCAATATAAATACACACATCTATAATTTAGGTTTCTGGGTGGAGGACCACGATGGGATCTACGGATCTTATCCCGTTCGATGTACTTATAGAACAGAACTTTGGCGTTGTCCTGGGCTATTTTTACCGCAGCGCACGAGCTACGCTGGACCCCCGCCAAACCCCCCACTGAGCCCACCTGTAGCGCATTAAGGCAGAAACAAACTTCGTATACATTTTTGACCAAGCAGATGGGCGAATCCGCCAGTTTATTATTATTCACAACTCCTACCCACCGCTCCCGTTTCGCTTTGTTTCGTTTCATCTTGATCCGATCGTCGTTGCGTATTTCCTGCGCAGGTTGGTCCAAGATGGTTAACCGGTCGTACCTGCCGTATGCCGTACATGACATTACATAGCTCCTTCTGCTTCCCCCCTCTCTTCCTTCCCCAAGCCCAAGCCCGCGATCCATGATCCATCCCACACATCCAACTCCAAATCCAAACAATAACAAAAACAAAACCCTACGATGCGTTGCTGTACGATGCACCGTCCTGCTCCACCCGGCGAGCTCTAGTGCCGGAAGCTGAGAGAGGAGCCCTCTCTCTACGATTGGAACCCGGAAGTCCTGCTTTCCTCGTGCTGCGCCGCCCACGACCCGCGACCCTTCGGGCCGTCTGCCAAGGACGAACCATTTTGCCAGCTTCAACGGCTTCCAGGCGTGGAGTCGTTTTCTGTCGAGTGATGGGGCTTGCTATCATGGCGCCAGTCTCCACTTTTGTCTTTGAACATCCGATCCGAAAATGCTGCCATGCTCTGGCAACCCTGGGCGTGTGCGGCACTTCCCCTTGTTGCATATCTGGAAGACCAGGTCTAGATACCGACCTGACACGGATGAGTCTGGATGATGCAGGCTTGGGCAGGCTCAGCCTTACCTTAGCTGCACCCCCCCTCACGATCATTTTTAGACTCTATGGAGACCGCATTTTCCGGCCAGTAAGAACCTGCGATGCGTCTATGAGCTTCTGCGTCATTTGCTTAGACCGAGAGACCGAGGACAAGGGCTCCTGGATCAGAAGAGAATGCCCCAGGACATGGGTGCATTGCACGGAGCCTGTATCCGTTTTTCCTCTTTCTTTTTCTTTGCTTATGGGATCTAGGGAAACCTTGTTTCCCATTTGCAGTTGTCGTGATTCCTCACTTGGTCCATCGTCAACAACTCGGCGTCCTCTCTCTTGTTACCGCAGAAAAGAAGAAGAAGAAGAACAACAACAACAACAACAAGAACAAGATCAGAAAACAAAAAGAAGAAGAAAAAGAAGAAGAAATACCACCTCATCCCCGTCAACCTCTATTCGCACAAATCATTCTCTATGGTCGCACGTCGCGCACAACACCTATCATTCTCATCTGTATTTGTCAACCCTTCAGCTCTCACGCCCCCTTCTCCCCGTCTGCACCTGTTACACCTCTTCTAACCACCCGCCCCCAAGTCTTCTCCCCAACCAAGATGCCAACCCCCCTCCCTTTGTCTCTTAACATCATCCATGGCACTGCATGGCAGCGCCGGCAAGGACCGGCTAGTGCATAGACGTCTCCCAAGTCGGGAACGCCATCATCGTCACCGCACACACCCCTCGATTCAGGACCCAAGGGCCTGGGAAGGAACGGAGATCATGCGAAGGGAGGGGGAGGGGGGTCCATGCAAGAGCGGGATGGAAACGAAGTCGTTGTGGTTTATCAGAGGTGGGTGTGCGGAGCGAGGCTCATCGAACCCTTCCTTGCCCATCCTCATATACACATTTCCTTCCACTTCTCTCCTGCAACCTTCTGTATAAAGCCGGGAATCCCTTCACCCTCCTCCACCACTTTTTTTCCCTTTCCCATCACTATCATCTCCAGCAGTCTGCAGCAAGTTTTATCTCCTCCTAATCATCCAGCTGATCTCTCTTTTGTTTTACCCTTCTCCACCACCTGGACTCTTGACCTCGACCTCAACCTCGGCGCAGACTTATATTTTGCCGGCGACCTAGTTGTCTCTTGGATATCTTTCAACCCTTGTCAGTTTTGGATAGGCTCAGACCCGAATCGAAAAGGCGTCTGGTGAATTTTGGTTCCTTTCCTCAACTTTCCGTATTCCTCGGACAAGCACAACACACACACACACATATATATATATCACTCCGCCTTCCGTCATTCATCATCACAATGGCCGCCTTCAACATCACCGAGACCCCTGTGGCCTACGGCCGCAGCGGTTACAACAAGACCGGCGACGACAACAACAGGAACGGCATCTTGCTCAACCTTGGCCGTGACGGTTACAACAAGACCGGCGGCGACGACACGCGCGGAGGACTCGTCAACCTTAGTCGTGACGGCTACAACTAAACAAATTTGGCCCGTCTCGGGGCCCAGGCGGCTACAACTGCAAGTCTGCTACATTTGCTCATGTCCGCCTTCATGCATGACCCTTCCTCCAATGTCCCACCCGGGGTCCTGCTTGTCGCCCGGCCCATCAAGTCGACAGGATCTCTCTTGCGCATCGTCTTTCATGTCCCCACACTGCGGCTTCGGCTTTGGTTGCCGTTGCTGCAGGGGCTGTACTATTATTGGCATCTTTTTCCAACCATCGGGTTTACACAGCATACGCACAACGGTCACTTTTATTTGTCAACACCTGTCCCTGTACCACCAATGACCTCGTCGAGAGCGAACACGACAGACACCCAGCTTGAATTGAGCTCCTCCCCTTGGTCCTTTTTTCTATTTCCTTTTATATCACATAGACTACATATACCCTTGGAGGCGGACTCCATCGTGGACACACAAAGTACGATTGCAACGGTCGGCTGGGCATTTCCTTGTCTTGTTGTGGCATTGTATGCACACTCCTTTTTCTGTCATTTTTGTTCTTTGTTGTTTTGTTCAATGAATTGTTGTATGTGCACTTGTTTACTTGTTTACTAGACACTCCTGCTGAGCCAGTGGCACGGGGTTTGTTTGTTTGATAACGCATTGGGTGGTGTGCGAAAAGAAAAAGATGTGTATGAATGAAGGAGAGCACGAGAATTTCATATGTACAACAGAGTTTAGATAGACATTCAGATAGATAGATAGACCAGAGTCAGCCCTCGCGGGACTGCTGAAAAATTCACAGCTTGTATTTTGCACAGAATCCTGACTTTTGCAATAGACAGCAGGGTAACAGACGTATGTGCCAGGTTTCTTTCGACATGATGATATATATCGGTCAATCGACCACTGCACCGGAAACGCAGCTACTGTGTGATGGCACTTGGTTGATCATGACATACAAGGCCTCCACGCCTATCCGTAATCCATGACAATATCGCAAAGCGTCGATTGCACCCCCGTCACGGCACGGCGGCAGCGGCCTTTTCCTCGACCGTCAGCTCGCTCTTAGCCTTGTCTACCCTGACCAGGCAGAGACACACAAGGGCCAGCAAGCCGACGGCGAAGCCCAACCAAAAGCCGACCCGGTAGGCGTTGGCGAGGTCGAGGTTGTGAGCGCGTGCGGCAGCCGAGACGGCCAGATTGGCAATGCCAAGCCAAAAGCCGATGCCGACGAAAAACAGGGAGTGGATCAGAGCGCCTGCGACGCCCTGCGAACGCGCGGGGAGCGACGTGGTGATGAAGACGTTTGTCACGGTCCAGCAAATGTCCACGCCAACGGTGCTGGCAAGCATGGCCGGCACGATGAAGGCCCAGCAGTGCCTGGCTGCCAGCGGAGGGGAAGCGGGCATGACGGCAAAGAGCAGCATGCTTGTGGCGTGGCCGGAGCCTGAGACGAGCAGCAGGGCGGTGCCGGGCAGGCGATGCAGGACGGCACCGCCCGCGGCGGAAATGAAGATGCCGCCGGCCGCCAGGGGGGTGTAGTAGGCGGCAGTCATGATTGGGGACACGCCCAGTATGTCCTGGATGCTGTAGATGGGAAAGCTGGGTCAGTGATATTGATTGAAAATAAGTCAATGATTTTATGGTATTTATCAAAACAGGTGAGTCAGTATCTATGAGTGACTCACTAGAATGAAGAGTAAAACAGATACATGCCGAATACGCCGTAGGAAAGAAACAGGGCAGCAACGAGCGGCTTCATCGACTTTGCCCGAAACAGAACCGGCGGGAGGAGCGGGTCGGCAGCCACCCAGCCCTCGACGTAGACGGCCGCCACGAGCAGCAGCAGGCCCAGCACAAACGTGACGATGATGTAGGGGGTCGCGAACCCGCGAGGCGCCGTGGGAACATCGGTCAGGGCGAACACAAACATGATGATCCCCGGCACGATGGTCACGAGGCCCAGCCAGTCCATCGACACCCCCGGCGGCGGCGGCAGGGCGGGCACGCTGAGAAAGGCAACGGCGGCGACAAGGCCGGCAGCGACGCAGCCGAGCCAAAAGTAGAAGCGCCAGGTCAGGTACTGCGAGGTGAGGCCGCCGGACAGGACGCCCGAGAAGAAGCCGAGCGGGGCCAGGGCGCCGTAGATGCCAAACACAATGTTCTTGCGCGGGCCGGGCCGGTAGATGGTGCCCAGCAGCATGAGCCCCGTGGGCGAGAACCCGGCCGTACCGACGGCCTGCAGGGCGCGGCAGGCCACGAGGGTCGAGTAGTCTGTGGCGAAGCCGCAGCCGAGCGCGGCGACGGCGAGCCAGGCCACGCCGCCGACGAAGACGGCGCGGGGGCCGTACATGTCGCCCAGCCGGGCGGCGGGGAGGAGCAGCGCGCCGGCCACGAGGGAGAAGACGCTCGACGGCCACGTGGCTGCGTCGGGCGCCATGCTGAGCGCCTGCGAGATGGGCGGGAGGACGGTGTGGAAGCCGCTGATGAAGTATTCCTTGGGGGGGTGTGAGAATATGTATATATATACATATATATATTACGATGTAGATCATAAAGACGCATGCTACTCACTGCACACCAGATGGACATGTTTACGGAAAAGCAAAACCCAATCTCAGACCAGATGTTGGGAAAGATGTTGGGCCGCTTCCAGCCCAGCGCTTCGAGCTCGTCGGATGCACCCTCGGGAGAGGCGACGCCATGGTCCCGTGATCCGGATCGGGATCCCGGACTCGATCGGGGTGACGTCTCATGGATGCCAGAGATGCTTTGGTCTGTTCCCGTCGCCGGATTTGGGGCGCTGGGCGCAGTGGGCATGAGTGACGGCCGGTCCATTCTCTGGTTGGGGAAAGGTTCACGGCATAAGATGCGTTTCCGTTGTGTGTGTATGTGTTCATTTTTAATAATTGAATAATAGCCCAGCCGGATATATCCGACCGAAGCCTCAGATAGTACTTTAAAACGCGATACCTACTGTGAACTAGTATAAACTTTATAAAAACCGTAAAGTTTAACATTATATTAAGAAGACAGTGGGTGTCGCGTCATTCTGTGTTATATATTAGGCCTTGGTCGGATATATCCGGCCTATGAAATATATACACGAGAATGGAGACAAAACATCGTATCTCCTCTTCTATTGCTCAAGCTCAAGTGGTTGGACGCAGATTAACCTGTCACGTGAGCGCACGTGATCACACGTGCTCTGCACCTTCATCTGGTCACGAAAAGAGTCCCTGAGCGCGACCAAAGTCCACTGTACTTATATATCTCGCTGGTCTATACAGAAATACTAGTACTGAATACACAATCTGTTATTACATATATTAGATCGCGATGAAAGGATTCCAATAAGAATCCAACATGGAATCTTTATAAAAGGGGTGCCGGCCGTTCCGGCCTCCTCGTCGCATGACATCTCCGCAAGACATCTCCGCAAGACATCTTCTCCGCAAAGCATCTTCTCCGCAAGACATCTCCTCCAAGACATCTCCTCAAGACATCTCCTCAAGACATCTCCTCAAGACATCTCCTCAAGACATCTCCTCAAGACATCTCCTCCGGAAGTCGTGCTCACGGTAACATAATTGACTCGCGCCATGTCCCAAAAGTCCGCTGCCGTCGTCGGCGCTGGTGAGTTTGACCTCTCAGGCCCTCTTCTGGTCCACCCAGCTCACACGATCCAAAAGGCCCCTCGGGTCTTTGCATGCTCAAGCAGCTGCATGAAGATGGATTCTCTGTTACTGGCTTCGAACGCCGTGGAAGGGTTGGCGGGTTGTGGGCATATTCCGAGGATCCGACACACACTTCTGCCCTGCCAAGTGAGTGACTTTTGTGCTTGCCTTTTGTTCGGCATCATGAAGATGAAGCATTTGGCTGCCAGCACGCACTGACACGGTCAGGAACGAGGGCCATCCTCAGCAAATTGACCTGTGGCTTTAGCGACTACCCGATGCCAGAGAGTAAGTAGAGTGGACAACTCCAACGCCGCGCGCGCGCCATGCTAAACCGCAATGTGCAGAGTATCCGTTATTCCTGTCGGCGGTCCTTTTCCAGGAGTACATGGAAAACTACGCGAGGCACTTTGATACCCTGCGGTACTGGGTTTTCAACGCTTCGGTAAAGAAGACTTTTCGAAACTCGGATGACACAAAGTGGTGCCTCGAGGTTGAGACGCCCGACGGATCCAAGACGGTCGAGTTCGACAAGGTCGTCTTTTGTCACGGCTACCAGACGCGCGCCCTTGTGCCTCAGTTCGAGGGACAGGATAAGTTCCAAGGCGTCATCATGCACTCGCAGCAGTACCGGAGGTCAGTGACGGCCGCTCTGGCCGGTTATCGTGTCGAGATTCAGGATGCCCGCTGACACTTGGAGCGTGCAGTCCAGAGCCCTTTGCTGGCAAGCGTGTCATCGTCCTCGGCCTCTCCTCGACCTCGGCTGACATCATTCCCGACCTCCTTCCTCACGCTGCGCATCCACTATACGTTTCGCACCGTCACGGCGCCCTCCTTCTGAGGCGCTTCCAAAAGGGCTTTCCGACCGATACGCTCTTCACGTGGCGGCGGCGGCGGATGGCCCATTTCGTCCAGAAACACATCCCCGGCCTCGGCCGCGTCTTGGGAGACATCGCAGTCGGCTACTTTATCAGGTCCACGTATCCCGACCTCAAGCCCGAGTGGCGTCTTCAGCCCATCCAGAGCCTGGCGCTCAAAATATCAAGCTCCCTCGTGTTTGAGAGCATCCAGCCCGCTCTCGAAGATGGCAGTGCCCAGTCCGTGCACGGCATCAAGCGATTCCTGGGCCCCAAAAAGGTCGAGCTTCTCGACGGAGTGGTCCTCGACGACATCGACGCCGTCGTCTTGTGTACCGGGTACAGGGGCGATTTCGGTCTCGTGGACGAATCCGTCGTCCAGTCCAGCATCCCAACCGCGCACGGCTACGACAAGGACCCGGCCGGAGGCATGCCAATGTACCGTCTTTGGATGAACATGTTCCCGCCAAGGCACGCAGACTCGCTCGCCATGCTGTGCTACTCCGCGTTTGGCAAGTCAAACGGCTTCAGCTTCTCCGACGTCACCGCCATGGCCGTATCCAACGTTTTCCGCGGCACCCATGCCCTGCCGTCGGTCACCGCGATGGAAAAGTCAATCGACGAGCACCAAGCCTGGATGGCATCGCTGTGGAAGCTGGATAACACTGTCGATCTGAGCATGGTCAGGCAGTGGGAGTTTCAGGCGTTCCTGCACGAGGCTGCCGGCACAGGCATGGACAACCTGAGCTGGTTTGGCTGGAAGGGGTGGAAGTTCTGGTGGCACGACCGGGAAATGTATAATTTGATGTGCAACGGGACAGAGACGGCGCACATGTACCGGTATTTTGAGACGGGCAAGAGGAGGACCTGGGCTGGTGCCAGAGACGCCATTCTGGCAGTAGAGGAGGAGAAGAAGAGGCTCTTTCCGCTGAGTCCGGAGATGCAGAAGGAGGCTTTGGCCATGTAGGGACTGCCATTCACGGAAATGGCCTCAATCTGGTGTTCTTTGCACTGGACATCACCATGATATCAGAGGCCCACACGATGACGATGCCATCAGCCGATAACATGCCCGGACTGCTGTTGAGAAAATGCAACTTAGATTCGGATTTCATACTCTCAGACTGTCGACGAAACTCAGCAGTGATGGCTGCCTTTAGCGGAATGCCATTATCTGACGTGTAAGAATGTTCTTTTTAACACAGAAGCTGCACAGGTGCTGTCAACGTGCCCTTCTGTTTGTATCGTCTTTAACGCTCCAACCATCCTCCTCTCATCGCCGTCGTGCAATCTCGGATTACTAGATGGTTACTGGTACCATATCAGCTGTGCCATACCACCGCGCCAGTAGCCGGTATGAAGCGTAAATTAATATCGATATGTAGAGGGGAGTGGGCAGCTATATTCCAGTCACGTGATCTCACAGCTGGCAGAAACCCTCATGTGCACAACTTTCGAGAAGGACCTTCGTTTAGGGTGTCACCGTAGGCGTCTACGTTATGTGACGTAGTCCAGTGGTCAAACTTTGCTTCATACAGTATCCACTAATCATTCTATATCTATAAATGCGTAGGATCAAGCTTTGTACAGTCAACCCATCCTCGAGGTAGAAAAGCCTCATGAATTCAGGTTATCCAGGGACCCCTTTCCGTCTTCCCGAATAGACTACCACCGTGGCCTCTTTTTTAGGAGAGGGGGATACAGCCACAGGCTACCGGATGTCCTTTATGAGTGTTACGAAATCCTGCCGCTCCAATAAAAGCACACGTTCTGCATCCCTTCGTAGACCTCTTAGTGGTCAACATGTTCTGATCGAATGGATATCAGATTTACGATCACCGAAAAACAGATGCCATCACATGACGTTGCAACGTCAAGGATTCTGAACAACGGCCCCACAATTTCTTATTTTCGGCTCAGCACACCAATGTGGACTGTCTGGTCCTTGAGCGCGAGGTCACGATCTCGTCACCCCCCGTCCAGGGCAGCGCGGAAATCAAACCCGAAGCCAACGTCGGGTTCAAAGGGGCGGCCGCCAAAACGGGTTCCAGTGCAGGAAGAGGAGCAGGAGAATACGCCAGTGCAGAGGTCGAAGGAGAAGGACCAGGAGAAGGACCAGGAGACGACGCCAGTGCAGAAACAAGGGCAGAAGAGGCAACAACGGGACCAAGGGCCGGGGTCGCAGCACAATAAGGGGAAGGAGGAGGAGAAGAAGAAGAAGAAAAAGAAGAAGAAGAAATCGGGACCGGAGCCGAAGCCAGACCCGGAGCCGAAGCCAACCTCGGAGCCGAAGCCAAATACGGAGAGAACAATCAAGAAGCTATGCTCGCTTCCCTGGGGCGTGCCAGACAAGAAGCGCAATTACGAATCTGTCATTGCATTCATCACCGGCAAATCCGTCCTGGATGTCGACTGTGGCCAAGGTAACATCACAAAGGCCTTGAAAGGGACGTGCCACGCCCACTCGGTCAAAGCCATACAACCAGGTTCTGGCAGACTCTTTGACGAAACACACAACCTGCTCAATTCCGCGGGCATCCCTCTGGAGAACTTGGATTTAACTGCGGCCGCCCAGCAATCTCGGCTCAGGCATGCTTTCGACGTCATTACCGTCTTCAACTGGAACATTGCCCAATCTGAAACTGAAAATTCGATCACAAGCCTGGAGGAATTATTAAAGCCCGACGGCATAATCATCATCACTGTTGTCGAGGCGAGACGCATCTTCAACAAAACGTTCTTCTCCTCTCTGTCTTCGAAGAAAAGGCGTAAAAGGCCTATATGGGATGCGTTCTATATAATATCACATCTGGAGAAACGCTTTTCAATTCTATACAAGGACGTCATAATGCATGGCAAACATGGAAAGTATCTAGAGGGACTGGTCATAGGCAGAAGCAAATACACAGGGGAACCATCTCCGCCGGCGTCGAGTGCGCCTCTGGCGGCTCCAATGCCAAGCATCACACATCAAGCCGGCACGAACTCGGACAATATCACGGAGAAACCGCCGCTTCTGCCTTTGTCCGAAAATGCTCTTGCTCCAGGCTTTGAGAAGAGTCACGATTCAGCCGAATCGTCGTATATCACTCCACCAAGCACACCCCAAAAACCCACCAAACGCGCTGTTACATTCAAACCCAAAGCGGAAATTAGACGGATAAATTTACGGTGTGTACATACATCCTGAATGAGGGTTCTTGTTAACACCCACATTGACATTTGGGATCACCAGTAAGAAGAAGAAAACCGGGGCAGTTATGAAATATTTAATTTCCGGGCAGAGGTATGCAAGAGCTGCTTTATCCTATCGTTGAGATTCTCGCGTTCTAACTTTGAAACAGAGCAAGATGGCGATAAATATGTGGCGTTAAGCATAAGCGCGGGGAACACTGTCGCATCTGACCTCGCGAAGAGCCTTTGATAGATAGGATATCTTTCAAGGTCCACTGACATCCCAGCAGAGACTTGCTCAATTTCACGCGTTAATTTTACTCTGATCCGACAAGCTGTGGGTATGCTATATCTTCTCCTATACTCTATCTAAAAAAATTCAATGTCCGTGCCGTTAATTAAACTGGCATCAAAGTTCATCGCTTCATATTCACGTTTCCAGATCTTGTACTTACAGCATTTCAGTCAACTTATAAACTATTACCCGTGTACTTTTTCACCATCCTTCCCCTTTATCTATTCATCTCAGATTTTCATCTTTGTCGGATTGCCATAGTGATTATGGTCACGACGACCAGGTCCAAAGGCAGGCCGGCTTGCTCCACTCCACGAAATGCAGAATCACAAAATTCTCAGTTTATAGTACTCAAATCAGGTATCGTTACACATAGGATATTATGCAAGCTTTTGGAGGTCACGTGCGGGTAATGATAGAGGGCCTCTTTCCTGACGGCAAGAAAGCAAGTAATCTACTCCGTAAAAACATGCCATTAACTTTGGAGGGAATTGGTATATGCTCAAATTATGTTTCTGTAAGCAATCTCTCAGCGTGCTTCTACGATCCAGCTTGTCCAACTGATTGACCACCTGCCCTCAAGCCGTCTGAACCATCTCGCACGCGTCTCAGGCCCTTTCTTGGCGTTTGAGCTTCGGGCCAAACAGATTCTCGGATATGGTTTAGCTCACTCTCTCATGATATCGCGCACGATGAAGGCATCCAAGCCTGTCTGGGTCCGTTCCTTGGCGACTGCCAAGGATCACCTCAAGGAAGAGTCGAATACGGCCAAGGACAACAAGTCCAAAACAAACAAGGCTTCAAAGGAGAAAGCGGTCACCCAGGACAGGAACATAAAGGTGAACGCTTTATTAAAACACTGTCGACTATCAGTAAAAAGATGTACAGACTTTGACAGTTTATCAATCAGGGCGGTAACGATTACTATAGCGCATATTCCAAAGACGGTGAATTGTCCATGTTTCCGAATCTCCACGAGCGTGTCCAGGCCGAGCTTTGCAAATACGAGATCACCGCAGAATTCAACCAGGAGAACACACCTACTGGCGTGGAGGAGTGCCATGACACCGCGGTAATGGGCAAGTTCAAGTGCGAGAATGCACAATGCATCAATGTCTGGACTAGCAAGCAAGTGGCAGTGTGGATCCGAGGATACAAAGTCGATAAAAGCAACGCATACACCTTGTATAACGCGGAGGTTTTTCACCAACGTTGTCGACAGTGCGAATCTTTGGGAGTCTTCAGACTTCACGAGGAATCTTATGTCGAGCGCGTTGTCTACCGGATTCAAAAGTGGATGGGGAAGGCTACGGCTCAGGACAACTATCCCAGGAAACGAGTTGAAGGGCCACATGACGAGGACCGGTGTGTAGGCTGTGACAGGGGACACTGCATTTTTATGACCAGAAAAATGGTTGGCTGAGGGTATCTACCGTTACTTAATTCGTTCGAATCTCGTCACTTATGAGTGTTGAATTTAGGTAGCCCGAAACACTGATCTATTTGTACGTGAATAGCTACATTGGCGTTCCTGATGTCGGGGAGTCGTCTCACCAAGCTTTCTTTTTAATTTTGGTTGGTAATTGTTTAGTTATCGCGGCCTCCCTGTTGTTGAAGAAAAGAATACGAAATTTCCAGGCATAATACGCCCATTCGCAGAGGCCTTCATACCTTGCATGGTCAATCCCAACCAGGTGTAAAATCTTCTCCTAGGCTTTCATTTTAAGACCTTTTTGGGAAAGCTCTTCTGCACGGCACCCCTGTACCCTATTGAGACCGTCACCATCAGACACCATGATCTTGTCCTCGTAACTGATGGCTTCCTACGACCATTTTTGTCCACCTGCTGTCCTGATAACTATTATTACGTGATTGGCATATATACCGAGAAGAATCCCGCCTCTTCTTACCTGGACATGCTGTGCCCTCGTCCTATCTCTATGACTCGTTCGGGCACTAGGAGAAGCTTGGCAGGAATCGTGTCCAAGGCGTTTCCTCATAGACACCCAGTTGAGTTTTTCTCAGCGAGGTGAATAGCAGAATGATTATGACGAGTCAAGCAGTGATGTAAAGGATGCCGCCGCTCATGGTTAGAAATGTGGAAATCTGATCGCATACCTTCTGGACCTTTCGGAACCGCTTCATTGTTTCATAGAATGATTCTCTGACGTCTTCCATGATATATCTGACCATGGTGATATCCTGCAGACCGACATGAGCTGGCGGAACCTTGGCTCTGACAAAGGTAATCTTGTAATCGGCGATAAACTCATCAAGTTCTTGTGTGTAGTTATCTCCCATCCATTCATATGACTTTTCGAATTCGTCAAGGATTCCAGGATATCTCTCGCCATTATCGGCCTTTTTCCATAACGAAACGAAATATTAAAACGAATAGATCAAAATCGCATCTTGTTTTAAGCAATCTTTCCCAATCTTGTTCATTGCTTTTAAGAACTGCCACTTCTCCCTCGGTGGGGTTGTCCAAAAAGTTTCGCCGGCCGACGGGCTGCGCAAAGATGGGAACTGCTTCTTCCCGGCCCAAGTCATTGATGTGGGGATGTGTTAGCAGCTCCAAATATCGTTCATGATGCGTTAGTGTGGGTAGTTTTGCGAGCAGCGCTGTTAGTATCGAGTTTTCGGCCAGGACAACAGGACGTTGCAGGAGAACACTGATGAGAAGCGAAATCATAGGGATGATGGCAGAGGCTACACTGGCAATCCTCCACAGGATGAGTTCAGCCTGTGAGGGGAAAGCAAAATTCCAAGCAAAGCAGTGGATACCGCCGAATACGAAGGCCGATAACGCCATGAGACTGAAGATGAGCGTAGGAAATCTTCCCTCAATATCAATAATATCGTTTTCAATTCGAAATATATTATAGGTAAATCTTGACATAAATTCGGCCGTTGTAGTAGATCTCAGGTGTAGGAAAAAAGACCGGATTGAGTAAGCACCGTATGTTTGTGGGCATGTAGACGCAGATAGACGGATGGGCTGTGATATATCCTTCGGCTTCCACCAGTTGATCATGAATGTGGCAACGGCAAATACTGAGAATGCCAGTGTTGCCAACTCGAGTTGCGTGACTGGTAGCGCCGAGAGTCGTCTTGTCACGACCGTGAGCATCAACCATGAGATTTGCAAGACAGCAAGGACTCTGAGAAACGAGTCAGCTTTGCTCTTGTCTGTGATATCATCTTGGCTGATAGCAAGTCTCTGTAAAGGATGTTCATCTGCCGAGGCAGAGCAACGGCTAAGCGCTGTTCCCGTCATGACAAACCAATGTGGAGCCATTATTGGTTTAGTATAAATCAGTCCACCCATATTGGCGAGATATGAATGAGAAAGTGTCCAATATTGCGGCTCTTGATATTTGTAGATCACGCGCCCGACACTTCTGGCCTGCTCTGAGTCCCGCTGTTGTTGTTCCGGCCCATCGTCCCCGTTATGTTCGTCTTGATCAAGAAGTTCAGACGGGATTGTTCTCGGAGCGGTAGCACCGCTGTGATGGGTGGATGCTCCTTCAGTGGCAGCCTCCTCCTCAGCTGAATTCGCACGTGGTCTCCGGAGACCCATTAAGCCATAGAGGAGCCGTACGGCACGACTGTATTTCACCTCCCACCTCCGGACTCTTTCAATACCCGATATATAATCGCTCGTCATATCCATGAGTTCGAGGCTGTTTGCGTATTTCTCTCGGATTGTCTGCTCAAACTCGTACAAATCTTTTAAGGCGAGTCGCAGCTCGCAGACAGCCTTGGAGAAGATGAACTCGGGAAGCAAGATGGTGATAGCCATCCATTTTACCTTTCTCAAAAACCGAGTCGATGCGGTATCCCTAATACCGGGGACGTTGAGATGGAGGACTGTCCAAGTACACGTAAAGGTCGTTATAAGACAGCCATAAACAAGCGTGAGGGTGCCGCGTCCCTTTGGCCCTGGATACCACCCTATTTCAGCGTCAGAGGTGCCTATAGTCGCATTGGTAGAATCGTGGACATTGGCGGCAGAAAGCGACGCAGGGAAGAGGTGGAAGAGCAGAAAAGCGATGGTCATATGGTGCTTCATTGTTGGCTGGTGATGTGATCCAGACGTGACAGGATGATTGTGCGAGAAATGAATATGGCGAGGCAGAACAAGAATATGGGCAGACCGGGAAAATCACATGGATACATTGTAGTCTGATCGACGATTGTTTTGGTGGCTGAGATGCCACCCACGCAAGATGACCTGGCACCATTTATTATGCAAGCACTTATCTACAGTTAATTATTGGGTGACACGGAATCGATAGCTGAATGCAACACTTGCTTTCCCATACTGACCCCGCAAGCCTCTCGGGTGATTAGCACACATAAGATGCCGTCGTCGTCCCTTTTGGGCAGGATGCTGGATAGACTTCGTAGCTGGGATTAGGTTGGCCGTGGGGAGTCGGTTATGCTGGCGACCTTTTTTTCTCTCGGTGAGCCGGTGGCCAACTCTCAGGTTGTCCGAGAAGTAGCGAGATGTGTGGCTCAAGAGAGAGAAAGAGAGAAGACGGGTAGGGAGAGGAGATAGGAGGCAGACAGACGGCAGACAGGAGGGGAGAGGGCTGGCTGCACTCAGAACTGGGAGTAAGCGCGCCGACAAACACATCATCAAGTAACAAGTAACTCTTCCTTTTGTGGGTTTTCCAGTATGGAGCTTGTTTGGTGCATCTTATTGCTCCTTGGTGGTAGATCTACGCCCGAGACTGATTCGTCTTTCTTCATTCAGGCATCTAAGCCTTCTCTCAGCAATCTCGTACGCATAATTGCCAAACTGCATCTGTAGACAGCAAGATCTTTAATGTACTTCTGGATACCTCAAACTGCAGGTCATTCCTTCGATGTCAGCAATTCACTCGTTTAATTTCTCCATCCATTTCAATATATATCATGGCACGATTCTTAGGTTTTTTATTACGAAATTTTTATAAAGTTTATACCATTTGCTTATAGTTTAAAAGAAAGAGGGTATCACGTCTTGCTGTGTTATCTGTTGTGGTTTAGGTCGGATGGGTGGCTCGCTCATCTATCCGGCTGGAATATTTTAATGATAAATGCACACACACATATATATAGAGTATTACGTCGTGATACCGCATCATTACCTACAACTAAGATAAGTAGGTGACCTTGTGTTCCGAACAGGCTTTCAAGACTACTTGGTCCTAGTAATCTACGCCAAAATCGGCCGATGCAGACCCGGCTGTCACAGACCTTCTTCGATCATGTTCAACTGCTACCGCACTCGACAACTTTTCAAAATCCTCATCGGAAAGTTTGTGAAGGGCCTGGACCCATCTAGACGATGGCTTCTTCAGGGGTTTTGGCTTCTTCAAGGGTCTTGGCTCCTTCGGCTTGGCTAACCGCAAGGTGGCCTGTATGCATAGGCCACTATATGGAAGGGCCAGGCCGGACGTGATCCAAGCATGCCCGGTGAGCAACGACTGCATCGAGTCTGGCCTTTCCTTCAGCGCGCCGAGCCAGATCATTAGCACCATCTTTATGACCGGAAACATGCTCTGATGATCCACAGCAGGTGGTATGGTTGCCAGCGTAACGAGGTCCCTCTGGAGAACGCGCTCGCGCAGCAGCAAAAGCGACCAGGTGCTTGTGGAGCGACCCTTGGCCCTCGGCACGCGGTCCGCGAGAATCGAAGCCGCACTGCGGTCCAAAGCCATTGACGAGCTGATGGACAGACCTGAAAGGAGGCGCGCGTAGATGCCCGGGCGGCTCGTGTCCTGCCAGCCGAGAGCGCGAAAGGCGTCCAGAGAGGGGGGAGGGGCGGGGGAGGCGAGAAAACGTTGCACGTGTGAGGGGATGAGCGCCGTGAGCCGTTGAACCCACTCTTCGGGCGACGACTGGTCCATGACCGCCTTGGTCGTTTGGGTCCAGCGCTCTTTCTCGGCGAAAATGCGTCCTATGATCCCGCGCATCCGCCCAGCAAAGACGTTTTGCTCGTCCAGACTCAAACGCGCCGCCGCCGTATCAGGAGGAATCGATTCCGAGTAGTAGATCAGTGCTGGCGGAATAGTCTCGAGAAGGCGCCGGACCTCGTCGCGAACATTGGGCAGAGAGCGGTCCAGCTTGCTTCCTATCTCTTGGTACTCGAGCGGCAACCTCCGAGTGACATAGGACAGCAGTTGGTTACTGTCGTCCTTTGTCCACGGGCGATTCCGATGGCTGTGTCGGGATGGATCGGGGTCGTCCGGCTCCTCGAGCTGGTCTTCAAAGAGTTCTTCGTCGGTGGGTATGCGTGGCTCTCGCTGACTGGCTGTGCCGGTGCTGCTGGGTGGTCCGGTTGGAGGTCTGGGATGGGTAGAGGTCAAGAAGAGCCTGGCCAAGTGTTGAGATGATGGAGGCGAGGCGTGAGTGAGGCGCCCCCTCATAGTGCCACCGCGAAAGGCTGCGGCGCATCTCCTTGTGGTTCGTGAGATCCACATTTGAAGAAAAGGGAGAGGTTACTATGATAATTGCTACGAGAATTGGCTGATGAGATTGTATAGTTGTCGAAAGTAGACTCACGTGATATATGCCCACTTCAAAATATCATATGACGTAATGATTAAAATGCCGAAAGCGATGGCTCAAGGTCAAAATAGTTACTGAATACTCATGTCTAGGTCGGATGGTACGTATCTATGCGGCCGAACAAATACAGTGGAACCTCGATTATAACATCTCCCAGTATTACGATATTCGCGCTATATATTAAGGTTTCTCGGTACGTTATTTTTTTATTAGCGTTTTTTATATAAATCCGTAATAATATAATAATCC